>OZ025282.1:9748228-10013228 GCA_964019165.1 Mastigias papua
AAAATTTGAGACTAGATTTAGTAATTTCAAGATGGACAAAGACATACTCCTGGGCGTTGGCAACCTGTCATTAAGTAGCCGTTAAGGAGCCATATACATAGCACTATGTTTATATTAATAGTCTTACTGAGAGATATGCCCAAAATTGATGTGGCTTTATCACTACTAGCGCAAAAATAGGAAAAGCGATAAAGCTTTCCTTAATTTTAGTATAAACTATAAAAATAAGTGGAAATTAGGATACATCTTTTCAATAGGTTCTGCTAGTTGTGAATATGATCATGATAAGCTACAAGTCAAAGTATCTAATTATATGGAGACCTTTATTGCTCATCTTAACGTCGAAGTTCCCACAGGCAGTAATTGGTGGTAAAATTAAGTTGATCTCCGTTGCATAAAGTGGTGATGTCAATTAGCCACTTAGGTGATTACTGAGTTAAAAAAAAGTTCAAATGAAATTACTGCGCGTGTTTTAAAAGTTGGTAGGAATAAATGGAATGAAGTAGGTCATAGCCTGCCTAAAATACAGGTCAATATTAGCCTGAAGTAAAGGGCTTGGCTATGATGCAAGACAGTATACATTTAGTTTCTCATTTATAGATATAGCTACGACTAAGTAATGTGGAAATTTTCCTCTTAATTTAAAGATATAGCTATGAGGAGCTATTTTACAATTGTGGCCTTTCAAATTTTGGCATAACTACAATCGTTGCCAAAATGACTAGGAGTACAACACATTTCTGAGAGTAAACGGCATGATATTGACACAACTAGTACTGAATATGTATATATGCATATCACTACTGAAGTATTATCCTGTATAAATATTCGAGAATAATAATAATAATAAAAATACTAAACGAGCCGTTTAAGTGATTTAAAGCTCCCTTCCCTCTAGAAATGTTGGATTCTGTAGATAAGACGTTCCTACGTGTGAGAGCGATCGATGTCTACGAGACACCAAGTGTATATCACAGTAATACAACATTGTACCGGAGAAGGGGGGAGCTAGGCACGGAAAAGTGTGAAAAATCTGCAATTCGTTCCAAAAATTTTGACAATGATTGTAGGGCGAAATAAAGCAGAGATGTGAACATTAGTTTAAAGATATAGTTATGACGAAAAATAACAGAAGTGCAAGCTTTTACTTTTAGGCATAACTATGTCTAAACGAAGCATAAACTTAACCGTTACTTTAAGTGTCAAGGAATCAATCTCTGTTGCTATGGTAATTGATAATGATGTAGTATTGTTACATGGGACTTAGTAGCAAGTCATGCTGTGAAGAACAACAAAAGGATCGCTAGAAAACTTACCAATAGAAAAATCTCAAGGTTTTTCCATTAACTGATTTGCAAATGCCAGCTTCTAGATTCATGACTAGGTATCGGTTTCATCGATTTATAACTTTCACTGTATCAAGCAGACAGTGCCTGTCGTCTGAAGCAAGAGGTGCTAGCAATTAGAAATGGAGAAGACATTGGCAATCGGTCTCCATGTATTTGAGTAAGCAGAGTTAGCACTGGTGTTTAACTTCTCGGGAGATTAACAGACCGAGAATCTTAGCTTAAGCTTATAAATTTGTTGATATCAAGCTCCAATGAAAAGGTATTATTTTGTATGAAGCAGCGAAGAAAAAACTGTTCTTGGGCTAAAAGTATTGAGCGACAATTTAAATGAAAGCAAATTCTGTTTTATTCAAGGCAGAAAAATACTTTGCTATAGAATTACCGAGTTTAAGTATAGAACTATATGTAAAACCCATAAAATTGGGAGGTCAAGCTGCAAATTCTCAATTTTTATTCAAAGATACAGCATCATGTAGAGCGTGCAATGAAACCCGTATTTCATCCAGGCAATAGAGAGCAATCATCCTATTCCAAAATACATTAGGCGCTTATACTATCCAGTGTATCATAGTCAAGGAATAGTTAGTCCTGGCTTTCTTATAGTCCATATTTGTAATAGGTTGCTTATATTGATCTTTTCAAATTACTTTTTGTATCTCTTTCTATTCATTATGTGGGCCTATTGTCTTGTCATTTGAAAAGATTCGCGCCAAAATCTCAGCTCGACTCGATCCATGCCTCATCTTGGATTTGCTGACGTGATAGGTGATATGAACTATTTTGCCGCAGATCAATTTCGTGAAGATTAAAAGAGGGTATTATTGGCGATTTTGATGAATTTAGAGCATTTGGAAATCCAATCCATTCTAAAGAGCGCTTCCCTGCATTCTTATTTGGCTTCATAGTTTCTAGACTACAGAGAAAAGATCAATGGAAAGGTGGAAAATGTGAGTACGTTTGCTGTAGGCTATGCCTACAATGTTATTTGATTTATTGTTTGATATTACTGAGTGGGCAGTACATTCAGTAAAACCAAGTGAACTACTTTATCACTACGGCACGCCACTGGATGACAAGCCACTTTAGACCGTTCTTCTAGCTGCTTTGTGATGCCAGTGTGTGGTGATTAGGCTAAAGTTGCAATGCAAAGGTTTGAGAGCACTAGAGAGGTTTTCGAAGCAATATCCTCCTCTATATCATAATAGTAGCAAACTTTTCTGCCAGTCTGGATTCCATCTCTTTGTCTAATTCCTCTGCTAATCTGGATCATAATCTATTCTTATCTGGTCGCCAAATATCTTCTCTAACTCTTCGGAGATGACCTTCGTAGAATATACTTTTCCAACACAGCCTGTTAACCAATATTCTAGTATTTTGTGTTAGAATTGGAAGCGATCCCTAGCATATTAGAGTCTCTTGTAGAATTTTGACCATTTAGAATTTGGCCGGTAAAACAACTGTCAAAGAAGGCTTTGGTTGTTGCTACAAATTAAGATAATTAAGTAGTTAGGAAGCTGGAATCCATAAAATGAATCATACTTTTAGGAACAAGGATTATGAAGAAAAAACCAACTCTCTTGTATCTTGTGATTCATATTAATTAAAGTGAAATAATATGCTACTTTGAAAGAATATTTAATAAAATTTCATGAAATATATGTCATCTTGGGTAGCTGGTAGCAAAGCCTAACTTCACATGTTTTTTCAACACCACTGTTTCCAGAAAGTTAAAAGTGGAATCCGGGGTTCATCCCCGAAAAAAATTGTTGCCTACCATGCCCTTCGATTAGCGTGAAAATGATTCTACACCTAGGTATTATGTTTAAACCAGACAAACTACCTTGCTTAAAAATTTGCATTCCTCATATCTCTTTTTGCTTGATTAAGTTTCTGTTGGTTTTTAAATATAAGGCTTTTTACAGGGATGTATGATAATGGGCAGCAAAATGTGATAAAAAAATTAGTGGGAAAATGAAGAATGATAAACAACTCGACCCAAAAGGAATCTTGCGAACAAGACACTTATCAAAGTGTTCCGTTTGTCCCCAACGTGTTTGTTCCAAGACGACTGCTTAAATTTCCAAGACAACTATTAGTGACAAGGACCACCTTAAATTAGGCAGTGGCTGGTAGCAGTTGACTTTTAAATTCTCACGTCGAAGTAACTACTTGCTCTATACTACTGTACTCCATCAGTGATTTTGAAATTTTTAGCAGCTGCTTTGCACTATAAGAATTATAGTCAACTGAAGTCGCAAAAAGTAAAAAATCTTCACATAACTTACTTTTAAGTCTTCAATACGCTTAAATTCTGTCTAAAATACAAATAAATAAACCCAATGCTGGCATTTTTATCCTAGCTTAGATGCCTTTTTCATTTGATAATTAATGAACTCATTGCAGTCTTGCATTTGTCAACGTTTCTTACGCTATTTAATGAATCTTCTTAGTAAGGCTTTCAAATCAAAAAGTCTTTGAAAACTGCTTGTGATAAGCCAGCATGATGTCAACGAGCCCTTTTGAAGAAAATTAGTAAACATCTTTCTTGTTTCAGTAGAAACAATTGACTGCGTTTACTGTTCTCCTCAGTAAACCCAGGTGCTCATGGACCGAAGGAGACTCTGTACTCTAATACTTTTTAGCATTCTGTGAAAACACTCTACAAACTCAAAATTATAATCCTTTCAAGCAATAGATTGATTGTGTATTAATTGCGTGTTTAAATGGTTTGTTTGGATGATTAGGCATTAATCATTAATCAATTATGCCTCGATTATTTCCTTGTTTGTAAAGATTGTTTTAGAAATTGGTAATGCTTTCTTATTAAATATTAATTACACTATGGTCGTTAGAAAAAGTGGTTTTCGAAAAATGCATTGATCTTATAGTCTGGAAGTTAATCATTCTCCTTCAAATTGATTTTCTCTGAGATTATGAAGTTTCATATTAATTTATGATTTGCTTCTCCGCCTTTTGTTGTCATAACAATGATTATCTGTGTACCAAGCAAACCTATCTCTTGATCGTTGTCTTAAATCCCTAGATTTTGAATTATCTTGTTTAATTAAGTGTCTTTGAAACCACCATTTATAAGCACATATTGAAGCTAAATATTCTCTGTATAGCCATGTTAATAAAACTGGTAATTACATCATAAAAAAACTTCTGGCAATCTCTTCACTAGTTTGTCATGGCCTAATCAAATGAAAGAGATTCCAAGTTTGAAATTACTTCAGGGAAACATTATTGGATTTCGTGAAATAGAATGCTCTTGGACTTAGTAGTGATATGATATTCAAGCTAATGGGTCAGTCAGTATCTTGTACTTTCGTAGAATTGTCTCGGCAACTCTATTCTGTATTTCATTATGGCTAAACTTCTAGTAACATTTTTATCAGTATGATGGTTTTGTTAAATCTTTGTTCAACAGATAACAATTTTGAAACTTAAGCTGTTAAGTAAGATTGTAAATCAAATTAAATGCCATCTATCAACATGAGAATATCAAAAAGCATTTTCGTTATCATCAGTTTATCAGATGCAAGGAATATTATAATTTTACTCAGAAATAGTTTTCAAGAGTTGTGGTTGGTAGCGGAGCTCAAAATTCAGTTTTGACCTTATCTGGAGCGTATTAAATAAATCAACCAAGCCTAAGTTTTCTATTTTCATTGTCTTTTTATTTTTGACGATGGAGCACAAAATAAATTACTATCTTCATATATGGTGAAAATTTTCACTCTCATGCAAAGATATCATATGGGGAAATGTTTACTGCGTTTTAAAGATCGTAATAAATCCATTATTTGTTTAAATTGGTGTGAGATTACGCAGAGGATAAAAGAACACATATCTTTAGCAGCTGCTTTTAGGTCTCTCTATCTATTATCAACTGTCATTTACTGATGCATTATTCTCTAAAGCAAAATATACTGTGTGTTCAAGTAGACTGTTAAGCACACCACATGATTCGATCTCCAGTAAGCGTAATAGAAAATTTCGCATAATTATTAATTGAACAATCTGAGAGTAAGGGGAATATGAGCTGATCATGACATCATAATTACTCTTGAACATAAAGCAAGCATCAATAATTTGCATTTTCAAAAGGCTTTTGATAAATGCTCAAGTCTTTAATTCTTTTTATAGCAAATCAAACAGAACTATAATAGATGTTGCCTGTCTGAGTGACACTGTTTACTATTCCTTTGCATCACATTGTGTCACATGTAATAATCCGTCGTAGACCTTTCCACTTCTATCTAAATTAACATTACAAGCAGTAGAAACCTCGGGAGTTTGAAAGCTGGATCAAAACGGACAATGCATGTGTAGGCAATGTTTTTCTTGTTTTAAACTATCGTAGTGGAATTTGGACTATCATTAATTGCCAGTATGGAGTTATCTATATAATTTATTGAAATTCTCTCTGAAGGATTGATTCTTTAATTAGAAACAACAGACAGCAGAGACCATATAGATATTTCTCTAAGCCAAGATCACATCAAGCGGTTGCCAGAAAATTCTAATATCTTATTGTGTTCTTTATGTTCACACTGTGATTGCTATCTTCTTCAAAAGAATAAGATTTCTAAGGACTTTTTGATAACTATTTCAAATCATTTAAAGTATTTTATTGAGTTCATTTAGAAGGCTATGACTTCCAGCTTCACTGAACATAGTATATCGATTAACTTGCTATTTTAGTTCAAATGATAATAGCAACTTTGTTAATTTTTTCACACATTTTAAATTAACTAATTCAGCTAACTATAGTAAATTAAGCCAGAATAAGAAGCATACACTACATGGAAAAGTTAAAGACTTGAGATTCCTTTGAAAGCTCGAAGCAAATTTTAGCAGAAAAATCCGAATATAGCAGAGATCTCTCAAGCATCTGAATTGTTCTAGAAATAGGGTTTCAACAGAAGTAAGTAACATTCAAGAAAAGTAAGTGACACTCAAAACTGACTTAGCTGTAAGTAATTGAGCATAATTGCGTAATGAAAAGAGCTTCAAGTTTGAGCAAGCAATGCACTAGCAACCATTCTACTGCTAGTGGCACCTGTTAAGACCGGCTGAACACGGAGTCATCAAATAATGTTGGTAAACTTCTCTATTGCCCAATTGCCAGATTCTTCTCATTTTCACGTATGGAAACAGTGGAAATCGAGAAACCCAAAGAAATTCAGATACTGTTAAGTGAAAGGCATTGTTCGAGTTAAAGGAGAGAATTGCTTTTATAGTACCATGATAATGTTAATATCATTGCAGAAATCATGAGAGTCTTTTGTACAGTATTGCGTACCTGAATGGATTTTATATGAAGTATCTCAATATTGCTTTTCAGACCTCCACTTTGTCTTACTTTGATGCTTCTTGTTTTCATTGTCAGAACTAAAGCTTTGTCATTCACTGAAGGGGAATGAGAACTTTCATTAAAGCCTTAGATAGTCAAAATATTATTGTCAAGATGCTTTTTCTCAGTACTGTGGTCAATGGAACAGCATGTACTAAAGCAGGTTCATTCAGACGTCAAACGAAGTCTTAGGACCTAAACTTTGCTTCCTTTTTCAGCCCATTGTCAATCATGCAAACATTAATTGACGAATGATTATTTTTCCATAAACGATGCACTCACGATTCGCAGGTTGTCCGCTAAATTCAAAGCAATAATGGGTCAAGCAATTAGAGCTGTATTTAAAAGAATTGATGATGAAGGTTAAACACAGGGAACTTAATCAGGTGGTTTTACATAGATACGAACAAATGTATTTGGTTACTGACGCTTTGCTGTCAATATTTACGACGAAATGGCCATTTAGCATTTTAAACGCGGCCCTCATAGCACTATCCATTGGAATTGATTCTCAACGAAAATCCTTTCTTACGTCATTTTTCTAACTGAAAACATTAGAGCCATTATGTACCATTGTCTTATTGTCAATTATTGAAAATTGTGAATAAAGCTCCTATGTTTTCTACACCCAAGCAGTTTCGTGCAATATCCAATAGGCCGAAGAGTCTAATAAAAAACATCAGGAAAAATCTTGAAAAAAGGACCATAGATTTTCTTATGTAATTTTTAATCTGTTTGTTAATCACATCAAATTCATATCTAGCAGTTTTGATACTTGCTCTTCTGCAATGATCTTATTTTTCTCAATTCCTAGATCATCGCTGATCACAGTTTAATCACGTTTCATTCAAATAAACATTCAAAGATGGGCGACTTCTATTGAAATAATGTATCGACATTTATTTCCTCAAAAGCATTTGCACGAAAAGGTCTTAAGGAAAGTCTCATCTAATTCATCTTCAAATTTGGTGCTTAGAGTAGAAAAGTATCAAAATGCCACCAAGAAATGATTGGAAAATTCTAGGGTATTCCATTCAGTATCATTTGATAAAATTTTAATAGTCACTTTTGAAAGTAGGTGCAAAGTCTGAAGGTTAGTATCAGTAGCCTTTCCCAGATATAGAGCACACATGTTTTGTTGAAATCCAGCCATGTTTGAACTGATTTCTTTGGTAGTTTGTATAGAAAAAAGCTGTCCAATGCTACTTTTACTTGTAAGCACTATAGTCGTAATGCTATGCATATCATCTTTTGTTCTGCTCAAACCTAGTTCAGAAGCTTTCGCGTTCTTGATGAACATGTAGCCATACTAAACGAAGCTTCTAATGAAATACATCTAGTTCGAATGCGAGTGCATAAGTCATCGATGTCGAGTAAATGGATTGTACTTAGCAATTTGCAGCTGTAGATAAGATAATTAAGTAAATTGGATGATCATCAGCCGTTAAATGCAAATAGTACACATCAACCGTCTTATACCCCAAGCAAGCCTCATAATATCTCATCAATGTACATCTTCTAGGAAAGTTCAAAGACGGCTCTATCTGTCAAGGTTTCAAGCATTTTCAATAGAGCACATACATTTACAGAGCGCATACCTGAAACAGATAACCTACGTTTGAAAAGCTTCAACAAATCAATAGATCTCTTATCGCATCGATTTCAAAGCCAGAGAGCTGCTATGAATTCACTGGGAAGTTGACAATAGACTGGGGAGATAGTATTTAGAAACAGTGTAGTAACAATGATGCCAAGATCATATCATATCACAATCACAGCACCTTAATGCATTACTTTAGTGAAAGCACTTTAAGTGGTTAACAGCTCTGTTTCTACTGAAACAGCCCTAAGTAATTGCATAGGAGAATCTTGCAGTCTTAAAGGCTATAGTGGTAAGGAGAAAGCCAGTGAGAAATTATGGTCTATCTTTAGCTGTGGCATGCACTTAGCTCCTTCTCAGATACTTAAAAGTGCGCCCTTATGACTGAGTGAAAAAGCTTCGTGTACAGTCATATAGTTCCACTGACAAGACAGGAAATATGCCGATTTTCTCCAAATGATGGGCATAGAAGGAATGCTGACTATCAAATTAAGGAGTTGAAACTTATCACAGCTCCCATTTGCTTGTGGTTCTACTTAGGTAGATCTTTTCAATCATATGTACTTTTGACTATATGCTCGGTTGAAGCTAGAACCTTGCAAATCTGACAATCTTGACCTGGTTCTTGCAATTACTATCGATTCCTTTTAAAAGAGCTGCTCAGAATTTTAAAATTCAATTACTCGCTCACCTTGTAAAAGTCCACCGACTTAAATTCACTGCAATAAATTTTACCATTACTTAATAGTACATCATAAAGACTCCTTTGCTGGAGCCTCGCTCTCGACTTTCTACTTTTTGGCAACTGTTATTTTTACACGACATGTTTTTATTGATTAATATCACATTTCTTTAGGCAAAACCTTCAATATGTGAATGGAAAACTTCAGGATTTACTAAACAATATTGCATGATTATTTTCAAAACGCTAATTAATTCCATGTTTTCATGCTATTTCGTGTTATGCTGTGCCTTTTGTATCGTGGTCCTGGCCTCTATGAATGATAACAAGTTTTGCATTCTAGAATATAGCCATGGGTAAATATTATCCCAAAGAACTTTAAACAGTTCTCTACAAGACAAAAATACCGTCAAACAAAACAGTTTCTTCTGCCTGTTCTAGCACAAGACTCGGCGATCCGACGTAATTGTCTCTTAATCTCTATGAACTTAATTCTGCACAATGAGCAAAGTAAACTTGGTACTTCTACTGTTATTCAATAAGTGTTCATGTATACAGACGATCCGTTAGCGCAAAAATAACGGCTTTTCATTTCTTAGAGGTCCTCTAAATGACCTGCTCTTTCACAAGCTCTCCTTCTCTGCTGTTGAGCATTGCTAGTTGCAATGGCATTTCTCTTGTGCATCAATGAATCTAATAATGATCCTGCATAGCGCCCGTGCACCATCTTATTCTTCTGTATGCTTCAGCATCAGCCAATTACCGATTTAATTCGGTGCTTTGGTCACGGCAACTGTTGCGAGTGGGAGGTTTTACAATGATGTACTGTTGTTGTGGTGAGGAGAGAAAGCTGGAATGAAACAGTGGTTTTATATGAAGGTGCCATGGAGAAATCAACGGGAAATACTGGTAGCCTATACAGCACAAGTCACTACAGTTAGGACGAGTAGAGTGCGGTTAGGCAAAGGCTTTCAAAGAAAACGCAGAGTATAATAATTTAAGGTTCGCTTTAATTGGATAGGAATCAAGTCTGCCATCGATCAGAGCTTAGAGTTTTGTTTAAAACACAATCAAGTCGAGTTTGTTTTCAAATATCCTTATAGATTATCCCCCTAAGCTTAGAATCACACTGTCTTACATTATAAAGAGAGCGAAGTCTATCTGTGAACTAAGCCTTGTGCTTTTATATTTAGTCTGCTAATGATAGACTAAAAACTAAACGATATGTCTTTCAAGAGAACTGTCTTACAACCTAATAGAATCATTAATATCTATGTAATCACACATTAATTCATTAAGCATCGTTTGCCTCGTTTCTTTTTTGCATTCACTTCCAACTAAGTTCAATATGCGGCTATTGAAATAATTATTTTATCCCAAGGCTTACGGATCGGGGAAGCCTTGTTAATTAACGGAATTAACAACACTGGATAAGCGAAGTCACAATTATTCCCAGCTATCGTAAATCAAACTATTCCCACGCTACCCTGATTTTTAAGTAAATTTATCCCAAGTTGAATTGATAAGATAATTGCCCACTAACATTTCTCAAAGAGTTTATTTGTGCGACCTATCATTCTGTTTTTACTCCTTAGCGCATGCTATTTTATGAACTCGCTCTCTCTTAATTAGCACAATTAAATATTCATATAAAATATTACATTCGCATTTATTTTGGTCGAAAGCCTGTCAGACGAGTGTATTGTTCTATTGCGAGCACTATTCTGTGATATGATTGGTGGACGCACGCGTTGAGTGACATAAGCGCAATATAACAACGACCTTAAAACAGTACCGATATACAGGGAATACCTCAAACAGTAGCCAGAGTCTCCACACGTAAGTAGCTCTCACAGAGCCTCGTGTGTTATGGCGGATTCATATGCGAGCACAAATCTAAGAGGAGTTACTCAAGAAGAGCGTGTCCGAGCAAGTGGATATACACAAAGACCTAGCATTTTACATGAATTTGAGAACTCTGCTTCCGAAACAGACACTATGATTACAATACTAAATAGAGGTAATTCATGATAATCAATTTATTATCAGTATAGCAACTATCATGCAACAATAATCACGTGGAAACACAAAATACTCAACAAAACAATCCAGTGCTTAAAGTAAATAGTCAAAGATGCAATATGTAAAATGCTTTACCTTAGCTTACAAATAACAAAAGAGTTTGAATATTATATCTAATTCATTACTTCACAGACAGGATAAAATAAGGTTAATATTGATTACCATTACTCTCGTATAACATCAATTTCCCAGTCTGCGATTGAAATTATTGTCGGGTTCAACGAGTTAATCATCCAATTTCATTTGATGAATAAGCACTGGTTAAATTGATAAGGGAGTAAATCGTTGATGATTAGAAAGACGAGCCTTGGCTTAAAACACACTCACACACGTAATACATATGACTGAATTACTACTACAGACATTCCAACATTTGACAACTATCATTATTAGAATGTAAAACTCTGACTTATATTTGCTTCGAAATTCCACGACAGCAGAAGAAGAGCAGAGGGATTTGTTTCCTGCAAACAGCAAGCTTGGTTTGATGTCACCTAAAGAAGTTGACGAGCCAGAGAGGAACGAAACGAGCGAAGGTGATACTACAAGCAAAAGCATGGATGAATCATTGGATGGCGACGACAAAATAGCAAAGCAGAAAAGACATCGAACAAGATTCACCCCTGCTCAACTAAACGAACTCGAAAGATATTTCACAAAAACGCACTATCCTGACATCTTTATGAGGGAAGAGCTAGCCATGAGAATTGGACTAACAGAGTCAAGGGTACAGGTAAGCCTTAGAAAATATATAAACTTTGAAGGCAAATCACGTTTAGCAGCAGAATAATAATAGATTTATTCCCTGCTCCATTTAACATTTTTGTTAAGAAAGTTCTTCTGCCTAGCCACCACATCCCTATTTTCTTATTCCTCATTACAAATTTGAAGTATAAAACTGATATTGAGCCAGAAAATATAATGTGCACCGTTATTCTCTAGCAAATAAACATTTTAGGGCTTAAGAAGTCTATTAAATCTAAAAACACAATGTTTGTTTGTTTATCAATACAAATGCTAAGTATGTGTATGTGGCAAGGTGTAAATATGGGCCTACAAAACCAGGTGGCCTACTTAAAGTGAAGAATATCTTTACATTAGAATGATATTACCTTGTTTGGGCCATTTGTGACATGAATAGTTATCACCAAAAAGTGAAGCAATTGCTAAAAGAGTTATTGTTAAAAATCAACTATAATTTTATTTTCCTACGGTTTGTAAATCTTCAGCTTGTGAATTAGACAATGAGTTTGTTTGAGGTTTTAATTTCACCCCGGATTCGAATCACAAACATTTAGCTCGGTAAAAGTTTAATTGATATCAGAAGCCACTCTACTTTTGATGGCTTAACTGCGTCTTGAGTGTCCCTTTACAGTAGCGGCAAGCGCAATGCCTTGTACTCTAAATAATTGAAATAAATGCATTTCGGCTGGACCAATGCACTTCTTATCTTATCCATTCTCAGATTTAAAAAGAACGAAGGTTTTTCCTCTCTTCTGTGATCTTAAGAGTCCAGGATCATCTCTAATCTATGATGAAACAAAACTTGAATCTTCTCTAAATGCATAATCGTAAGAGTGTGATCAATATACTTAGCCCTTCTTAAACCTTTTTGTATAATATTTACATTGATTAAAGCACCAAGCACAATCACAAGCTACCGGGTTCACACGCCTATGCCCTGAATTTTTGCAATGCAGAGATCCCATTTGACATCTAGCATATAGAATTAAGTCTATATCCAGTATTGCAGGCATTCTCTTTAATCACACTGAATCACATAGTTTCAACATTATGCTAAACTGCAATGTTTCACGTATTTGTAGGGCTCTGCTTTTACGTGCTGGCTAGAGGACTATTATATCCAGAAGTTTTTGTAGTACTTCCATCACAAGTCCATATCACCCAAAGATATTTGGCAAACTGTAAACATAAAGTATGTCTAATGAAATACTAACTAAGACTATGGTATGTCCTCGGTAGTGTAGAAATGACAGAGGATCTGACTAACCATAATTGTAACTCTCTAGTGAAAATCTATTATTGGACTAAATATGCACTCAAAATTTACATAAATAATAACTAAACTTTTAAAAATCACTGGACTAAAATAACCAAATTTGATTAGCTTTAACATATGTACCGGAATGGCTATATTTTAAAGCCATGAAAATAACAGATTTTTATGCACTCTAATATGCTAGAGTTAACAAACTGTTAGATGGTAATATAGTATTACTATGATTGTGCAATTCAGTAAACATGGTTTATTGCATAAGCATATGTTAACAGATAACTCAGAGGTGACATAAATTACCACTTAAAATCATGTTAGCCGAGCGTATTTACCCTAAGTCAACTTCATGTTGAGAAACTAAGTTTCACTCAAATATATTACAAAACTATCTTTATATAAAAATAGCTAATAGCTGTTTTATAAAAATAGTCATTTACATCTTTGTGAAAGTGTGAAAAGTAGCTTCACCAAAGAAAGTGCTTATAATGGTCGTTGCCAGATGGAGATAAGAAATCAAGTAGGGAATAAGCCCTCTGGCTATTTTTGAAATCCAAACTCAAATTGTTTACTATATTTGATTCCATTTAACGCTGTAGTTAAGAGCCTAGCTAGTACGAGCTATTGCTAAAAGTGAAAGTATCATAGGGTGGAAGCATGCAGTTTTTAGCGATTTGTGAGTCAACAAGCTGTACAATATTATACATTTAACTTCGTAAATGCCTCAATAAACACAAGTAAAGGAAGGCTGTCGGATAGCATATTAAACAATCTTCTTAAGCAAGTAAAAATTCATTATGATCTCATTCAAGAGTTTGTGCTGCATATTGACTATTCGTCAAATATGACAAAGTTAGCTACAAGATATCCCTTGATGTTTGCTGATACCGAGTTTAATTTAAGATACAGTAATTAACATTTGCGGATCTCAAACAATTTTTCGTATTCCTTTTTCATGTATATCTAGCATGTTAATCTATCATCTGAAAGCATTTGCAATTTAAGTCTCTTGAATTCCACATGTTCTTATGGTGCTATACTCAGCACTCACCTGCTTCTTAACAATGAAAATAAAGTGCATCAGCACGGAGTAGCAGCTCTGCTTTGAGATTGAATAGTTCAATATATCCCAAAAACCTAACACACATGAGGGTATTGAAATTGCGCTTGGATAGTCTTGCTAAATGCCACGCTGGTGAAACAAACTTTGGTAGTATAAAAGTATGGAATATTTCTGTTCACAGAAACACTAGAGTGTTCATACATTGTTACATTTTTTCTTAAAGTTCGCCGCATTGCAGATTGTTTGGATTTTTATTTCCATTCCATGATACATGGCATCAAAATCTACATGCTAGTCATAGAGACATAAAGACTAAAAAAATTCTGAAAAAAATCATTTGGCAAAGTATTAGAATATGTTAACATTTTCCATATATTGCTCATTAACGTACTTAAATCTATACAGGCGAATAAAATCACATAGGAGTGCATTGGCTATTTCACTTATTTTAACATCATTATGTCCAAATCAAAGGCTTTGATATCCAAAAATTTATACCAGTACATGATTAAGTACAAAATTGTATTCAGAAAGTATTTTCCAAACTACTTTTATTCTACTAGCCGCTAAAGCATAATGTAAGTAGTAATGATGCGTGTTTCAGACCTGTTCAAATTAAATTTAGCTATAGCAACCTAATTATTTCGCTTGAAATTCTTGCATGAAATGTCAATATTGCCTTACAACAATCGAAAATTGGTGGCCAGGTCTGATGTCATGCCCATTAGAACCTTAGCAGTATTGATGACAAAAGCACCTCTAATACAGTTAATAGTTCTACTACTTTGTTCATAGTGTTTATTATAGAATTTCATGGCATAAAACATAATTTATATGCTCTTGAAGCTCTCTTTAAATGCAATGATTTCTCGGTAAATTGACAGACATCCAATATAACGAATAGAAAATCATCATAGTAATGTGGATATATGCATTCTAGTGATCAAACTAAGTTTGATTAATTGTCAAATTGCCGAGATAAGATACTTTCCGATGACACGTGAAATCTAATATGAATGTCTACAGGATATTTCTAGGTTCAAGAATATACATCCGCTTATTGAGTATTAATGAATATTATATATTGCAATTAATTGCATCAATGACATAACAAAAATAGCTTTATAAGTAAAGTACCACTACCTGCTGACTATGGGCTTTCATAAGCGTCATTTTTAGGCTCCTAGTGTGAGAACATCCATTTATCGATATTTGCAAAGTTCGACTAAAACACAATCTAGTTAAAAACAAACTTGGCCATGGAAAACAGAAAGGAGCAATTTAACCTGTTTTTGTTATTAATCCTTGCATATTGCTTCAAACACGCAGAGCTGCTACTCTAAGTAATTCAGCTTAAAAATATGCACCATTATTACAATCTACACCATAACCGATAGTCGCCATATTGGTTCTTCCTTCGTGCTTTGCTTTCAATAGTTCGCTAATGAATTATATTCATGGTGAAGCATAAAATGTTTATAAATCAGAATCAGATAGCCGAAGTCCGGTTTCAATTTTCTGGATCAATTTGCCTTATCAAATAGCTTTCAGATTACACAAGCACAGCTTCGGTTGAACTAAAAACAAGCCTGTGCTCCTTCTTAAGATTCACTTAGTGTATGGCTAAAATGATCTACATCCATGCACCTTATAACAAGGAGTGTAATTTACCAACCAGGAAGCATCTTGCGTTCAGGTAGCTTTGACATTTGGCAGTGCATTTATTATACAACTCCCTACTGTACTAATAGCTGTGCTAATAGTAATTTATGATATCAACTGGGGACTTATTCAAGTTAAGTAATATCTTGCAAAACAATTTGACGGAGATGGTTAACAGTAGTATGATAAGAATCTCAATGATTATATCTTGTATTAAGTATGAGAACTTACTAATATACTGATAAAGAGTTAACTGACAGATGCAACAATTCTCCACATAAATAAAGCTGTCATTTTATAAAAGGTAGAAGCATTAGATCCTGCGCATTATTAAATTTAAATTATACAAGGGTGGGTTGATTGTTTCATATTTGAAGACTGCCATAAAAGGCGTGCCTATATGAAAGGCTTTATGACCAGTTAATAGGGGTGCCAAAGGGATTTCTAATAGAATAATAGAAATTATATTCTCTTGCTTAGATGAACGAATGAAGAGAACATAAAATTATCCAATATTCATATCAACTGATACATTGCAATGAATGTTATAGGGGAAGACTACGATATTGCCTTTATGGCCGAATGCAATACTTTTATCGCAGCCTTTTTATGAAAATAGAGCCTACTTTCTTTCGTCCAGAGAATCATACTCAAAGTTTAGGCCTTTCTTTTTTTCTTCAATCAACCCAGCTTTGCTTATTATAGCTAATAGAGACGTTAAGCTTCAAAGTGAATATCATCTAATTCCATAGCCCATTGGTTAGTTCTACTGTGAAATTTCAGCAGAAAGAAGTTGCCTTATCCGATTCCCGTTCTCATGGATTAATTTATATACTAATAAGTAGCTAAGGAGGCGTCTGAAATATGCATTGCACCCTTTACATCCTCTACAATGACTAGAAATGATAATGAAGATAAAATGCTCAATCACTTCTTAATACTCTGTCAATAAAAAAGTAATTGAGAGAAATGACAGCTGCTGCATCGATATGTTGTTACCCAGTATATGTGCAATTGTTTACTTGTGGGAATTCTTACCTATAGTTATAAAATGTCCATGCATAAAGTAGATTCTCTTTGTTGCAATAAAGTTCTGTTTTCGGGGTATTATTGGAGGAAATTGGGATTTTTACGTGCGGTCTACTATGATAGAGAGTTATTAATTATAATGAAGCGATTTTAATGGGCGGAAAGAGATAACGAAGAATCATCAATAACAAAACACATTGAAAAGGAAACGCAGTTCGACTATTAAACCTGAGAATTATCCAAAGTTGTATGCTTTGCTCAAATCTACTTTACATGCATAAGATGAGACAGAATGTAAAAAAGCATGGCATTGGCATAGCTAGTAATGTTGATAGTTCCTTTCTGACATAGGACATTGAAGCAAATTTAACATATCAAGCTACGCTTATAGGAAATAAAGATGCTTTTCCTATAGAGGAGCTAAACCCTGAAACGGTCTAAATAGGGAAAGTGACATACCCAGATCAGTCACCCACTGGAAGTCATCGCTAAAAGTGACAAACCTTGAGCACCCCTATTACTTTGCCTTTAGCTTTCATAAATAAGTAAATTTTGCAAATTATCTGTTATGTTTAAGGCAAGTTGTACAATACCTCTAGTTGGATACTTACCCTATATAACTATCACGCAATGACCATGAAACGAATGAAATGGAATGCCAAATAAGCTCAACATTTATATAGTCTCCTGCAAAAGGCAACGCTTTGCCACACAATGTTATTGAAATAAATAGGCAAAATTAAGAAGACCACGGGTGTTTGTCTGCCTTTGGATAATATTAATAGGAAACATCATTCACTTGGTTCCCTATCTACTGATGAAGAGATTGCTTAACACATACCAATATGATAAGCAGAATAGCATATGGAAAGGGATTTCTGAGTCTCAATCAAAATTACTTGCAGACTATAAAATTGTGATATTTAAACTTCAAGCTTAACTCCATCATAAACTTCATCAGACACATTTACGTGTCACACTATGTATTTCTTCTCACAGCTAAGTTATTTTATGCAGGCCTTATAAAAAACTCATTAGTTTGTTCCCTATGTGGCAGTTTCACTATAAATACAATGCAAAGGCGTGGCAGTTATTACACTACCAGACATCTCTCTGCTCTATCATTATCTAGGACTAACAATTGTAATTTTTTTATGTTTTCCTTTAAGTAAGAGATATTCCTAATGCATTGTCTCTTATCAACCAAGTCATTTCTCCTCCTGCCACTTTGGCCGTATCCTTCCCACTAGATCACCACACATCTCCGATGCTGCATCTTTTTTTAGCCAAATGAATTTATCTCAATGCAATTTTAAGTTTCTGAAGTCTATTATTCTCTGACATTAACTATAAAACTGCTTTCCTTGATGATTTTGAGAGTATCTAATTAGCAGACTGCTTTTTCTACTATATTATTAAAATAGATGATCAAATCAGGGCTCCAAACTTGAGGGTACAGACAAGCTGCAACGATATCTGGGGGATATTTCAAGAGCATTTAGTCATTTTGTTGTTACTGCATGCATACCTTTGCTATTTTAACTAGAGCAGTTTCAGTTGGAACTATCAAACAATAGTCACCAATTACGTTTATACCTTTCAGCTCAATGTACCCATTGCATAATTGTTAAAATACAATTATATTGTTACAAAACTAGTTTTCGATAAGATCATAATTGCAAGATCATACTCGAGGGACACATGATGCATTTGTCGATAATTTTGAACTTACAAGGTTTCCGGGAAGAATTGGTAGTACCTTTCACGTTGATATGAAATCACCTCATAAATAAATGAAATATGTCCAGAAGCCTACATTTAATATAGCACTGTTATTAATAATCTTATAGTATGATTGGCAAAAATATTGCTGTTTATTGGTTACTGACAACTGGAGAACCAACTATTTTAATAACAATATCGAGATGGCAACTATTCCTTGGTCTTGAGAATGCTCACTTTATTCTGCAATAGCTGGAGGACAAAGATTATTCTAAATGACTTTATTTGACACAGAAGTATATTTGCTACTTAAAGACTTTTATTTTATTTATTTTTGTACTAAATAAAAAGGTCTATATCACACTTTCTACGTCTATGTAAGTCAAATTTGCTACTACTCTTAATTTCTTCAATTCCCGTAATAGCTTTGTTGATAGAATTGTTCAATGTTGACCTATTTTTGTCAGGAAACTTAACTTGGAATCTCTACTGCAGCTGATATTGCGCATTCAGCAAATGATCCCTTTATGAAAAATCTCACTGCCAATACATTTTCACTAATCATTCACATACATGCTTTTGTCACCTTTTCTTGGTTTTTCTTAATAATCATATTTGTGAGTTATCGATACCTGGGATAACAGAGTCCTGGATTTCTATTCCCTGTCATTACAATATGAACTGATCTCCTTGTTTCTTCAATACTAGCATAATTGATTTTTATTAGGGAACATCCATAACCATTATCTCTAGATATGCTAATACAGAAATCTATTTATGCTAACGATCGTAATATAAAATCTGTAAATACATTCTCTTATCTTGCTTTCTGTCTATGAATTAAATCAAATTAGTTTCCATATCTCTCAATCAACTTTCATTGAAGAACCCATAACAATCTATATAACTTTCTTGTTTCTCTTCAATGTAATCTCCTTCCAGCCCAAAATATATTCATTTACATTGTTATAAATCATAGTAATCGCCGTTTTGTGCATATTATTCTTATCACATTTTAAACGGTTATTCTGGCTGTTTTATTTCTTTCTTCTTTTGCTTTCGTCCTTCTTTTCGGACTATGTTTATCCAGCTTTAGGTGTATTCTAAGGATTTGAGCTGGATGTTTATAACTTCTCTTCAAATGGATTCTTTATTACGTTTCCCTGTTTTCCTTTTCGAAATTATCCACAACTTGTTATTTTCCTTCGCACATTAACTCTAGTTTCTTATTATTTAGATAGTCCTTGGGCTGCTTTTCACCGCATTGAACAGTCGGCGCAATAATCGCAAGACGGTATCCGCCATCTGTTCTTTAGCAGTCTTGTTTCCAGTACTTTTGTTCCAAAATGCCTTTGAAAGAAAGTTTTTATTGTCAAATTGCGCTTGATCGCTACATACATTGGATACAGTTAGCTTTCCTTACATTTGCTTAAAACAGCTTTTACAATATTTTATAATTCTAAGTGTCACAGAAGAATTGGTAATAAACAACATTTTGCCCAGTATTAATGATCTCTAGCAGCAATCAACATGTGGAGGTTACGGTTGACTTTTTAGGCAAAATATAATTCAACAACTTGTTAACTAATAAAAGTTGACGTGGAGATGACAAAGATTTTTGCCAGGCAGATATTTGTTGTTAGATTGGGATGAATCCTAAGCAACTATTGACACATTCCTAAGATTGCAATGGTATTTAAGGTTTCATTGTCAACTAGATAAATTTGCCACCGCGTTGAAGTTTATGTCATTATGTATCATTAGATAATAGTGTCAATATTGATGGAAATTCACAGCAAAGTAAATTCTATACTTTGGTTTTTTAATGTGAATACTATATAATGGAACATCACGGTATTAACTCTACTTCACAAGGCCAAAGCCCTATCTGATGAAATTCTTCTTCCAGATATTGAGGCAAGAATCACACATCATCTTCTTGAGCTTGTGATATAATGGAACATTAAAAGCGTTATTGTCATTCTACCTGGTATTCCTAGTTAATATATTTTCTGATCTAGTTAATTCTGCTGGATGCATTGAAATTGCTAGTTGAAGTTACAATATAAAAATATCTTATTGCTCCGCTATGATTGAAGTTTTGCAATAAGTGTGGCAGTTGATCTCCCTATCCTTGTTACATCCTGGGATTACGTCCTACTTCACTTATTCCTGGGTTTATAAAACATATTATGACATGCTGTCTTTTTTTATCGAAGTTATTTATCAGGTTGTCAGATCTTTTTAACATAATTCTCTGAGAGTTTTCTGCCATCTTCACCTTAGCTGAAATGGCGTCACAAATAATGCCTTGGATTTTCCTCTTTAGAACGTCATGGACACCACCACCTCTACCTTTTACATTCCCCACTTTCTGATTAGTGACTAGAAATAACGCTCATGAGTTTGTTTCTATTGCTTAAAAATATAGGTAAAGTTGTCTGGGTCTCTTTGGAAGTGCCATTGCCAAAGTATGTTAATCGCCTTAAGCATTCTTATTTGTTGCAGAAGTCAGGTTATGTTATTAGCATCTCAATGCTGTCTTGCAGAGAAAGGCTGCTTAGTCTAGCCTCGGCTCGATCCGACGTTAGTTATTCAATTCAATCATTGATGAGAAAACTAAGTATAAGTTATAATAAGATTGTTAATCAACTGTGAAATTTGCACTGGAAAATATTCGGGCAAAAACTGTATTTACTTGAATGATTTCATGGTTTATACGTATTACTCTCGGCTCACTTTGTCGGTTAAGACCACTGATGTGGCGGCTGGCCTTGATCATACATGTTAAAACAATTTCTTATTGTTAACAATACATTAATGTTTTTGTATGTCATGTTGGAAGTGTTTTAACAGCCATTGATTGATTTCAATCTTCCTAAGTCCGATAAGCAAAATTGAAGCGTATTTTAAGCCGATTGGTCAACCATCATTTTCTACGCTTTGTTTTTCCATCTGTAAACGCTAACTAATCCCCCACTTAGAGCGATAAGAATTTCTGGGGGTCATCTTCTATTTCTAATCCATACCATATCTCTTTGTGATTCCATTCTCACCGCAATCAAATTTCTTGCTGGCTTTACGACACTCAAAATATACATTTAGGTATTCTTAACTAGTCTAAGCTCTTGTGTTTTCACAGGATAATCACGCTCAATAGCATAATTACTTCCTTTTCACCTCCAAACTTTGAACTACAAGAAGATTTTGATACATTTACTCCTGACCTAATACAAAATGTAAGAAAACGTTAACAGGTCTATATCCATGCAAATATGTAGGCCAAACACTTTATTTCCGAAATACTTTCTTGGTAACTTCTACCCTAACAAGCGAAAATTCATCTTCACTGGAAGAAGATTATTTTGATTTATGCTTGGTAGAATGCACTCTCAACACCATATCTTCCTCTACATTCCCCTTATACCTTTGAATAAAGGTAACAAAACATGGTCTAATCAAGTAATTCTATTCATAGAATATGAATTATTGAATGCACCTGTAGATCAGCAACCATTCTTCCATCCACTTTGTAACAAATCTCTTGGTCTTCATATCCTGACCTAAAGGGCCATCCTTAATGATATATATAGCTAGTTAGTATATAGTAGCAACTTTTCTCAATAAGATCACACTTAGAATACAACAATGGCAAGACAATGACAGCAGCTCTTCTTCAGCATTTCATTCTATTACTCTAAACTTTTTCATTCGTTTTTGCATTACAGTAATCTGATTTTTAAAATAACAGTAAAATATAGAGGAAAAAGACAGTTTTTTCCATAAAGATAAAAACTTTTCTTCACTTGAACAGAAGTTCCACCGATGCAATGCTTTTTGGCACTTCCTGAAACCACGCTCAGCCTTCATTTTTATGAGTTATTTCAATTTTCTCAAAAATCGATGCACTTCTCCTTTCAAAGATGCTCACTTACTTCATTTAGCTTTTTAGATCTTGGTCTTCTTACACGAAACATAGCAAAAGTTAGATATCTCTATCCATATTGAAGGTAAAAAGTTTACTCTATCTTCCATAGCATTAAATAGGCAATATATAACTTCTTATACATTTTCATGCAATAGCCACGAGTTTTCAAACAACTACCAATAGTAAGATTTTCGCTAATCATTTCTGGTGCATTCACGGTAGGAGTACACTTGCTCTTTTCAGCTGCGAAGTGGCAATATTGGTAAATTACCCAATTTGTTTCCTTTGCTTCTCTATATCTACTGGCTACTTATTAATAAAGGCTCTTTTCTCTGATCAACAGCTATTTTGAGTGACCAAACAACACAAATTTTAGCTTTAATCTCCATAGTATGACTACTGGTAGTACCCCTTCTTTTAAAGTTTAGGAGCAGGCAACAACTTCTATCTTAAAGCCTGCATGTATTGGATAATTCAGAATATCCTTCGTTCTACACTTTCTTGCATTGTGCAAACTTCGTGCACCTCAGCTGTGTTTCTTTTCAACATCCATTGAATATATATCCCCTTGCTTCCCTAATATCCTAAGTTAACCACTATTGCAACCCATAAACAAAGTATCATTGCCCTCCGTGTGAAGATTGTATCATGAATAGAACTATCTAAAATTAGCTCTTATAAAAACAAATCATATGCGTTTCTTCATAAAGCTAGACACTCCTATACCTGCATCCGTTAGAGCACCACAGTTGTTTTAGATACATGGAAACCATAAGCTAAAGAGACAAATTCATTAAAGATCATCTAGAAGTTTATCCCTAATCGCCTCCCTTTTGTCTTCACTGATCTCCTTTAGACCATAAACGAAAACAATCGTAAAACTGTTTTCTGCATTTAATGATAATGCTTGTGCACCAGGAGCCTTTAACCGTGCTAAGAAAAGGTGAAAGAACTGAATACTAAATATTTCTAGCATGGCGGGCCCACTTATGAGGTGGTATTTTGCAGATTTATAAACAGAGCGCCAATCTCCAATATAGCAATAACTAGCAGGGTGTTTACAGTGCAATTCTATTGTGATAAATTGTAAGATTATAAGATTTACTTGGAAAACCAGCTAGTACTATGAAGTATAGATAAATATGTTAAGCTGAATAGCAGTATTCCTTTGGACGTAAGCTGCCATAAAAGCAATCGGAAGTGGTCCAAAGATAGCCTCATGCAGTAAGCCACCATCACCGAAAAAGTTGCTAAAGTTGTATTTCCGGGAAATTTTTCTACTATGATTTATTTATCAACAAAAACACAACTAACTTGACTCAAGATATGTGAAATCACTTCCAAATTTCACATATCTCAGCTTCTCAGTAGGTTTTCATAGCTTGTTTTGTGTCACTCTTGGCAGTTTACTGAACTATTGGTAACTATCTTCAAATGCGTTAGACAGAAAAAATTACACCACACGAAAGTAGAAAACGACGAAAAAACCGATAGCGAATCTAATTAACCTTTCTCTCAGAGTTTTATGTCGAGACAATAACAAATACAAATCGTTCCAGGATTTCCATTGCAGCAAGCATCGATTTTTGAAAAAAGTAAATGCCTGCTACAATATTACGTTACTTCACTGGACAAAACTTCTCTCGGATAGTGAAGTGTTTTATAATCAGGCCCGTAGCAAGGTGGGATAGGGGTATCACACTAACTGAAATGATAAGAATCACAACTTGCTTTTTTCAGCAAATCTTATGAGTTTTTGCTAAATAATGCGACCGGTCAACACTTATTGCAACTCTCACAGATATCACAAATAGATACCTAGGATCCTGTTGGCAATACTAGAAGCGTATTGAATAATGTCGACAGTTCTATCAGAAGCCATATCCAGTCTTGGGTGTCATATTCATGCTGTTGGCAAATCTTCATAACCCCTCCTCCCAGAAGCATCAACTTTTCGACAGCTCAGCTTGGAAGCTTCAAATTAGGTGTGACAAAAATGCTATTTCTTTAACTCTCTTTTGAACTATTCCTCGCTGAAGTACAAGCTGAAAAGTTCTTTCCTTTATCTATTAGTATAATTTTGAAGGTAAACACTTGATAGTCATAGTTTGTTGAGTCCCATTGTGCTGAAATCTGGAAAGGAATGGGTAATTAAACGAACTGGTAGATGCAATGGCTTGCCTATTGTACAATTATTGATATTTCATCCCATTAACTTTTGCTTCAAAGGTAGAAGTGAATTGTATGGCAATATATTAATTCATAGGGACTGCAGTAGTTAATGAGTTGCATTCATGTGTGCATCTTGTGTAATGATTTGGTCATCTCACTGGTTTCTCGTATTTATAAAAAGCTGGCAGTCACAGCAACATATTGAAAACTCTTATTTTCCTTAGGAGCGGCTTCTCCAAAAGGAATTTATGATTATCTCCCCTACTTGATTAGTTTTTCATATAATACATTGAAAAGGTAACACGTGACACAAGCTTTAATCACTTGACCACAAATGCAGGTACCAGCCTCAATAACATTTCTTGAAATTCAACCGTTTATTTTCAATTGTCTAATATCTTAATAGGGAATTCGATATCCAAATTTATCTTGTCTTATTTTATGAGAAAAAAAACAGTTTTCCTGGCCCCTACATTAATAAAATATAAATAACAATTCTGCTAGTCAGGTGATAATCTTGTTTATCACTTTCATTTGTGAGATAGACTCATAGGAAATGCTAGTCATTCAGATAAGAAGTGGATTATCGAAAAGAAAATTTCATTGTTTCATACATGGTTAATAAATCTGGCATTCTCAATACTGACTTTTTATTTGTTTTGGGTTCCCTATTTGAATAATGCCTTGAACAGTGTTTTGCATATTCATTGCTGGTATTCTTCACTGGAGTAGATACAAAGTAGTCAGAGGGTCAAAATCCCCTTTAGATCTAGACAACCTTTTTATCGGAATATTCCTCATCTTGTCGGAATAATGATGCTTTGACTTTTTCCTTCTAAGTATGAAATTTTGAATGGAATGAGTTCATAAAAGCAGATATAATTCATACATTTTAGTCGGAAAATCATCGTTTCTTGCCCCTCCTGTAAATTTTCCTCTCTATGTTTATGGTATTCTTCACAGCTATTTGATTAGCTATTTCCATTTTATTTCTTATAATCTAGTAATCCTATGTAAAGGTATATTTTGTTAATATAAGGACGTCGTGGCAATAGAGAGATCCTCGAAATTTAAGCCCCTTCTTTCTGCCTCCATAAGGAAGCATTTTTGTCAGGTAATAATCTGATTGTCAACTATCTTAGATAAGGACTTTCTTGCATTTAAATAGAGGTAAATGCTAAAAGTGTTTCTTGATAAAATTTCATGCTAAACTGTATTTTGAATAGCATGAACAACAATGAGAGTGTCTTCTACCGTGAATGCACTAGTACAGCAGAGCCTTGAATAAAACATACAAAATATGTTGTGCGCAAAGAATATGATCTGAATTGACATCTGGGTTAACACTGAAGACAGGCAGCACATTCATGGCTGCATTCAAGGAAGGTTTTGAAAGGCTTAGACACCCCAAGGGAATGACTAGATCACTATAGGATTTCACATTGCGAAAAAGACTTTCTACCCCTCCCCTTCTAATCCAACCAAACATCCTAGAGACAGACATCTTATCCCCATACAAGCAGCCTTAGAATTTTCTGTATATCCTTCGGATCTGGAGTGAAATAAAAGTACGAAAAAGTGACAGACCCGGCCGGGAATCGAACTCGCCGCTGTTAGCTTTGTACTTGGGTTACTCAACCAATTGTATCTTCTGTTTGTATGCTGCTTTACTCCTTGAATTGGCAATATTTGAAATTTGTCACAACTGCTTCTGTTGAGGTTTTATACTCCCTTTAGGGTAGATTCGATATCTTACGTCAGTAGTATTAGAAAATTTTCTTGCGATAGATCAAAGGCTTCAATCATATGATCCTGGATACTAAAAGCTCTGCTCTAATTAGTGAATTGTCATAGAAATGCGTTGGAAAGATTCTGAAGATAGCTATACCTATTTAGCTCTCTGTAACGAGTGCTGTTCTTTTGTGCAGACCTTACACCTCTGTTTCATTGATAGCCTATATATTGATTAACTCTATAATTCCTGGGTGGAGAGAAATATTCTGCTTTTCTTTGGACCAAGACTTCAAGCGATAGCCATGAAAAGGACGCCATAGAGTAGACTGGTGCCTTTGAAAATTCATAGTATTTGAGATTCATATTCGAAGTTGCATTTGTTGTTTCGTCACTTTCTTCACAATAAGTTTCGCTGTCATCATCAATAGCAGCCATTCATTTTGTTAAGCTCCTATGGAACAGCTACAGTGTATAAAAGAAACTAATCATTGTATAAAAAGTCTATATAGAGTTGGCTCTGCAATTCATAGAAGGTACAGCAATGACATCCGACGGCTAGAAGATTCACAAGTTGATTCTCAAAAAGAAAACTGCATATCAATCACTGAAGATAATACTTAAATTAAAGCTAATAAATTAGATAATAGAATCTTCCATTAGGCTCAAAGCACATAATTAATTATCATACATTATGTGGAAATTAGCTTGTTTTATCATGCTTCATACAAGTTTCTCATATGTTCCAATAGAGTTCCCTATAAACCAAGAAAAATGACTCACGTGATTGGCACTGATATCGTAAGGTAAAAGCTAACTACAAGTACACGAAAGCTTGAAAATACCTTGCTCAAAAGTTGAATAAACATATGGGAAAATCAAATACATTTGTTGGATGAGTCTCACTTTTTTCAGCTCTCCGTATTCGAAATCAATTAGATCACTACGAAGTTTAATTCATTTCTTAATCGCTTAGAAATTAAGAAGTCTTCCGCTAGACTGCTGAATTCATTTCCTTTTAATTAAATAAAGTATAAATTTCTTGTTCTTTTCAAGCAAACTGCAGCCTTAGTTAATTGGTCTTAATTTCATGATTCCATAATATCTGCGCTTTCTATTGAATCGCCAACTTATTGAGGACAAAAAACACATCTGGATCGTAGAAGAACTGAGAAACTTTCATATAGATTTTGAGAGGAATGTCATCTGTTGACATAGCAGATCGTATTAGAGTAAGAATTAAATGATTTACGCAGTTGTTTAGCTTAAAAATGCGCTTGTAAGATGTATGTTTCACGGTATGGTCATACTTCATCAATCGATTCTCGTCAATTATCAATCTGCTTTATGATTTCATCAACATTTTATCTGCTAATCCATTTTACGACAGCAAATGTTATTATCAGAGCAGTATTTTCCTACTGCACTAGAACGCATATGATATTGTAAAATTTTTCAGAAATTGGAGTAGATTGTCATAGAAATGCTCTTCCCCCTGCTTCTTCCATTCCCTAGTTGCTTGTTAAATCGTAGAGGTTTGCAGAAGAGAGCCAGGGTATATGTATACGCTCATTCTCTATTTCCATAAGTTAGGAGATAACAAGCTCCTACTGAGACACATTTCAATTTTCTGTGACTGCAAAATGCATCGCTGGTCATTTGCTCCTTTCCGTCTTTAAAATTCCATACTATTAGGGATAAATATGCGATACAAGTTGACATCCTGTATAGTATTCTTGGTAATGATTAGATATGAACCATGAATATTCTTCATTTCTGATCTACTTAAACACGCTCTTCTTTATCCTCTTCTGCTTGCTCGTTTTCTTGATTGCACATCTTTATTCAATAGAATATTCGCTGTGGAAACAAGCACTTGCTCTTTCTGCCGGCTGCGTGTGCCAAAATCTTCTAATGCATACGTCATTCGCTCAACATCGAACACCTTACAATCATTTTTATCTTCTCTTGCGTCATGCTATATCAACGATTTGTGTTGCATCTCTTCAGGTTAGCTAACTTAGTATCATTTCGATTTTGATTTTGCTTTTTCAAAATTGCATAATATCTTCCACCATATTCTATTGAAAGACAGTTCATTTATACAGTAGCATAACTTATTTCTTTCTGTAAATCAATTCATAAAATATATGAGAAAATCTTCGTTAACTATTGCTCTTGCACTGTTCGATTGAACTTAAAGTGTTATATGAACCATTAAAGTAATTTTGATATTGAATTAATTAGATTCCGTATAGTCAATATATTTATGCATAGTACATACAAATATACAATGGATGTAAGTTACTGAGAAGAGCGCGTTAATTCCTCTTATTAGTCACTTTAAACAGCTGTTTCATCACTGAGCAAACTTGTCTGCAACCTGGTGAACTCATCGCAATTTCAAAAACATTGACTCAACATTTATTCGAGTATTGTACAGTTACGAAATTTTTATCACAGGAAACCCGCAGACATGGCATTAGCTACTGAATATTTATTCCATCGTACATAGAACTGGTGTAGAGCAAAGGAAACACTGAGAAAGCAAGAATCAGTATTGAATCTCAGAAATATGTTTTGAGATAGTTTTCAATCGACTTAACCATCATACATTCTGGATCGAGTACAGTGATATCAGGGAATATGTGTTTGCCACCTATTGATAGCTTAATTCAAGTATATTGGATCACTGTCGTCAATAAATGCTCCCTTATCTTTTCACTGGTTACTATCACATCTTATTTTTCTTTTTTATACATCTTTAGAATATGCATAGCAGTTTTGAATATCTAGAAGAAACTTAAATAGTTGCTAGGATATTTGCAGGGTACTTCCATGGTCTAGGCTCTTGATTAAATTAGAGGAGAGTAGCGTACTGAAATACTCTTAAACTATAATATTGTATGAACTGTTCATTACATTATTATCACAGGAAAGTAAGTTATAAACTATATCAAGATCAGACGCTAAAGACGGCAAATAGCTACACATTGACAGAAAGCATGACACTCAACTTTAGAATCTAGTTATGAATAAGTACGCACTGCGTGACCAGACAAAATACGGAGAAGTCTTGTAAAATATAGATTGCTATTCTAATTTCACCATTGTCTTACCGGTATCTGTAGTATGGCCATGCGAAAGTGACACTTTTTTGTAGGAAGGGGCCCGTGCTTGGACATCACAATGACTAACTTAAATGGATTGTTGCAATGCTACCATGCAAAGATGATGTGATATTTTGATTTGTATCCTATTTGATCTGCTTTTTGAAATATGGTTCTTATAGACAAAGTCTCTCGTAAGATTTATCTGAATAGTTGGACTGAGAATATAATTCATTCAAGTTTAACAATCTGACTAGAGACAGAGGGTCTGAGCCAACTACTTCTTCACAGCAAAGGGCGCAAAGATTGTATTAGGCTGATAGCGGGAAGAAATCCTAGAGAGTGGCACCTTGAGAGTCATCTGTAATATTTGAATCCATTCTTAAGCTAAGACTAAATGGCGAGAGCAACTCATTAAACAACATCTAAACGCGTGGACTACCGCTATTGGGCAGTTTATTGCCGCCATTCTGGGGTGTTTAAAGCATTGTTGGATAATGCTGGAATAAGTTTGAAATCGACCGAAAATGTCTGAAGGGTGGCTTTGGCGCCTCTGTTGTTGCGAGGGTAGGGTGATGTTATACTAGGCGCACAAGAGAGAATTTTTCTTAAGAAAAGTGTCATTCTTGGCATTTTGTTAAAGCGATGTCCTCTCTTGCACGGAGGCCTTTACGTCAGTAATATGTCATTCGTGACCAAAAATAAAATTTGTAGCGCGTTTGATATTTTTTGTCATTCGGGACACTACGCTTACCGTGTGCGGCGACGAAATTATTTTTCCTTACGATGGAACAACAAGTTCGGTTGGACCAAGAATCTTTTTATAATATTCTTATGGGAATTGTCCCTTACTCACAAAAAGAAGAGATACAGATGAGGCAGTCAAGCACTAGTGCCTGTCTATTTCCTTACGGCGCTTGGCCTAAATAGTTATCTTTCTTATCATTTCAACCAAGTTTTAGAGAAAATCTGAATTGCTTTTCCTCGCTTTCCTCTGTCTTTAAAAATCTTGCGATCATACATTATAGAGGCATGGATGCTTTGGCCACAAGTCCATCAACTTTAGGTCAAGATTTGCTTCATTCACGAAGTCACAATTTGGCACCATTGTCTTACAATACCAGTGCTGTTGTTGAGAAGCGCATGCAATGTATTGTTCTCTCGTAAGGAAAAATACTTTTGTCACCGCACACAGTAAGCAAAGTGCCACAAATGATGAAAAATATCAAACGCGTTAGAAATTTGCTTTTGGTCAAGAATGACATATTACTTACGTAAAGGCTTCCACACACATGAGGACATTGCCTTAGCAAAATGCCACGAATGACACGTTGCGCAAAATTATCTCGTGTGCGCTTAGCATTAAGCTACAGCTTAACGCTGCCAACATTTCATTCAGTAAAGCTGGTTGCCGTTTGCTGGTATCGTTTAGGAACCATGCTGGAACCTGTTGGACATTGTTTACAATGGTGCTGTATGAAGAATGATCTCGATGAGAGATGTTGAGAGGAAGGGCTTAACATTTTTAATGCTTTGGTTCAGAGTCCAGAAAAGTCACGGCTCCACGGCTGTGAGCAGGAGGAAGATTTTGCATTTTATGCTATATTTGAGGAAGGTTTTGTAATTTTTATCAACAATCCAGTTTTAGCCAAGTTTTCAGTTAATGTGACATCGACTGTAACAGGCATAGCCCTTCTAGAGCACAATTTTTAGAGACACATAATGCAGAGTTCAAGAACCCTGGCTAGCTTTGATTTTCTTAAAAAAAGGAAGGTTTATGATCAAGATTTGACAGCCGGAGGAAGGTTCGGCATTTTTCTGGACTCTGCTTTAGTTGATGTTAGGTGACATTGGAAGCGCTTGAACATCATCCAGAACACCCAGGCAGGAACATTCCTAACACTGGATCTCCTAAGACAAAACATGCCTCTTTGTTGACAAGATTATGTTGTAGCAAATTCTTGGCGCATTTGTCCACCCTTGGCCAACTTGTGAACCAAAAATTTTGGGTGTTGTTGTATGAAGTTTTAGAAGTGTTTAGCCATAGCTTTATTACATGTCCGGCAGGCAACTCTTTGCATAGTTCTGAAACATTTCCCTTTGGAAATATTGGCTTTGTCGAAATGCTCTAGAGGATTTTGATTTTAAGTTAGGTGCCACATAGCATATAGCAATGTATTACCCAAATTTGAATTAAAATCATCTAGAGCATTTGGGGGAATATCTATGCCCCTGGCGATTTCCCGTCATAAATAACTAAACAGTACCAAGGAATAAAAAGATAATTATTGCCAACAGATTTTCGGACACCCACTGAATAAAGGAGTTTATGATACAATAGTGAGGTTTGTTTTAAAAAATATTGAGACAAAGGCTTGCTTGTTTGAGTGCTATTTCGGAGCAAACATACTTGCCGTTAATGAGTGAAAACCTATTTTTTTTCAATAATGTGCAAGGGGAAATGGGGGAATCTACTCTATCAGTAAAAACGTAATGTAAGCGTTCCAAGTCTTCTGGCAGGCATTGTACACTGTATAGAAATCCGTATCGAAAGGCAGCTCATCTGTATTTAATCAACAACATTGATCAGACAATCACTAAATCTACATTTTAACCTAGGCTTTGGAAACAATTATTGCCTTTTTGTCACAACAACTCTGGTTTTCTTTCAAGACGCTAAAGATTTAGAGCCAAAAATATATTAGGAGGATTAAGCTTTCATCCCGGAAAGTTTTAAACCAAAAATTCTAATTAAGAGCCCTTTGATGTCTCTAGCGCTGCCGACATTCTATGTCACATGGCTGAAGATTAGCCAATCGCGTATACTTAACGAATATATTCGCATTCAATCAAGTACGCTCGATCATCACCTCTTTCTTCTTTGTTTCAGTATCATCCTCATAAGGGAAGTCTGCGTTTACTTTTATAATACTTCAAAAAGAATAAGCACACATGATTATAAAGACTTACAATTTTGGGGATTAAGATTTCCTTGGTTGTTTTGAAAGACACACAGTTTTGAAGTTGCGTTGCTTTGTATACTATAATCATCATTTCGTATAGCAAGCGTAGCTTCCAAGGGGCATTTAATTTAGAAAGGCTGCGTATTACTTCAATCACAATAACATTGCTCGCTTTATTAAAATCGGATTTATCATAAATGGACTAGACATAGCAACTGTTAAAACTTATTCTGTAGTACTGTTATAGAAGTCTAAAGGAATTTTGAGAAACGCTAGTTCTTGAATGAATATCAACCAGCAATTTTAAACATCTTGAAGTACGACTATACATATGAATAAATTTTTCAATAAATGACATCTGGGTACTATTACTAATCTATCTTATTTTCAATAAGAACTTCAGGGACTTAAGAAAATTCTCATTTCTTATAATTCCATCAATGATGATTGTCAAATGCAAGCTTTGAAAGATAGCTGCTTTCTACTGTGCACAATTCATATCTATACACTTCAGACGATACGGAAATCAAGGCAACAAGTCGAACACTTATTTTGTTTTTGACTCAGTGACTTCCCTAAGTCAATATCATTTGAAAAATTATAGTAAACAATCGCTAAGCCTAGCTCTTACAGTTGTTCACTCACTGTTTATATCTATTGTTGGTGATAACTTGTTTACTCTGAAAAATTACTGCTTTGTGTATATTCTTTATTTTTCATCAATGATAATTAGGTTTTCGTCACTTTATTCCGTAGAGGGTTCTACTCACTAAAATCTTAATGCCAAAAAAATTTTAGCCAAATGCTATGCAACTTTAAAGTCTGAAAAATTGAAATCTGGCCATTTGACTTAGTTTAAATAATTGCCTGAAAAGGAGTATGTTGTTAAAAATTTGAATCTCAGATGCTAAGCTGCGGAAAGTTGATTTTCACTGGCATATATGTTTGCAGAGATTGAAATTGACAGCGATTTCATTTGAAAACCCGGAGGCCAGTCAAATCCTGCCTTACGAAGCCATTAGAGCCATATTCTGGCTGGACTAATAGCTGGGCTGAAGTTTGAAGAGAAGAATGGGAGCTTAAAAGTGTAATTTATTCTAGTGATTGAGCACATTCCACAAAAATTTTACAAGCCCTCAATTGAATCCTTAAGAAGAAAAAGCGTTCGGCAAGTTTTTGTCGGCTGTCATCTATAACTTCTTACGATCTTAAGTTTGTGGATAAAGAGATGAACAATTCATTTCAGTCATAGATTATGATGTCCAGGTTTAATTATTTCTTTTCTTAATTCCCTGAAAACTGTCATTTATTATAACATCTTTTGGTTTTGTATTTAACGGTACAAAAGAAAGAACAAACTTATCTATGTTTGGTTAAGTCTAGGTGATTGACGGATTACAATGTTTGTTTCCCCATTCAATTATTTTCAATTATGTTCAGCCATTCAACAGAAAACTTAATACTATCTTTAAGCACTCCGCGTTTTGACTGATCTATAACGTAACCTACAAATTCTAACCTTTTTGTTCTTTCCATATAAACATAATGATTCGATATGTGGCACCAAAACATTATTTATTCATTCCTTGGGCATCGCCTCCTTTCTTATCATGATTCTGAAACAATGTGATTTTTAATCTATCATTTTCACTAAATACACAAAAGCAGTGACAATTATTTTCAGATATTCAGCTCTCTGCATGACGCAAATTTTGCGTACTCTGTGAGATAGTGAAATATTTTCCTTCTGATATATGTTAAGAAGGATATTGCAAATAGACTGAACTCTGCTAAATATTAAATACTAAACTCTTGCAAGCACAAATATACCTAATAACCATTATGTCAACTCTAGTACAGTTTTGTCTGCATCATACCCTTTTAAAGTCTATGAAGGTTAAATTATGTCTAATCTAATGAGCAGAATCACGGTAGATTTAAAGAAAAAGGATTCAAGCTAGAGCGTACCTAGCAGCATTCATTCTAATTCGACGCATAAATGGGCACCATGATCGATGAAGAATCAATATGGCGGGCATCTGTTTATCAACAATACTCTAAATGCGTTAAAACCAACCAAACAGTTCCGATAAACATTAAGTGTGGTCTGGTTGTTCAGTATTGAATACTGATTTACCACAACTGGTGGCTGGAAAAACTTTCTTAAGTGTTCCTATTTTAAATGCATAGGCCGCCAGAACTCTACATTCTCTCCTATTGAAAGTTTCCATATAATCTTATTAATCTTGTATTAGTGTATAGGTCAACAAATATATAAGTTATGTATCGTTGGAGGTCATAGGGTACCAAGAATATACTATATGGCTAGAAAAACAAAAAAAAACTGAGATGCAATTGGGGAAGACAGTATTGCTGTTTTATCCAATGAGTATGATTTTTACGTAACTCATATATCACTATCTCATAGTTTCAATGACCTTGATATGAGAGGGAGCAATATGCTCTAGAAAGCTTGCAGAGTAAGAAGGGGGTAGTGGTGTGCTGAAATGAACGAGAAGAAACTATATAATCAATATCTTTTAACTAATTGATTGTTTAGGAGATGAGTGGAATAGCTAAAAGAGTTTCACGCAATTCAGTGTACAGATCCATCTGCTAATTGTAAAATTTTCTTTCATAGCATGAGATGAGATTTTGACTGGGCTTTTCTCTAGATGAATACCATTTTGCAAAATTAAATCAAAGTGCTCAAAGTAACTCCGTACTGATTTGAATTCGTCTAAGTTATGGCTCTACTTCCATTTCTAAATTAACCAGAGCTTCTAGCTGAACAAAACTCTGTTTTGAAGTATTTTGCCCGTCAGAAATTAACTATTTCAAAATACTTCTAGGTATGGTTTCAAAATCGAAGAGCCAAATGGAAGAAGAGAAAGAAGACAATGAGCCTGTTTCATCATGGAGCTGGACTTTTTTCACCTCATATGAATCAAAACTTTTCATCTCCCTACCGAGACCCTCTCTGCTCATATCACACAGACCACCTTTGGCCATCGCCAACTGGTAGCTTTGCGTCAGTTCCCAATACTCTTGCAACTGGCCCTATTCCAAATCACTACGCTTACAACCAAGCATACCAAGTAGATCGCGGTTCCATGCAGCAAATGAATTATCCACAAGATGTAAATCGTGAAATTAGCTGCGGGTCAGCAGCAGGCAGCCCACAGTATCCTTGTAATGGACAGAATGGACTTGATCATTGGCATGGGTCTAGCATAGCAGAATTGCGTCGTAAGGCTGTTGAACACAAAACCGGGTATTCGTACAGATAAACCTGGATCCTTATTAAAAACTTGCAGCTGTCCTAACCGCAGTTCCTTTGCCATGGTGGTATTTGTCTCTATCCGTCTCAAGGTAAATCCATATGGAGGCAGCTATCAGCCTGTTTACTTAGAGTCGCATCTTTCATTCTCCTCGGTGTATATAAAAGGGTAGCGAGAGATTCAATTTTTAAGTAAGAAGATTCTTCAGTTGAAAACTGGAGTGAACTTTGCCGGCTGGCTCGAAAATCTGGAATTATCAAGGATCCTTAAAAGCCAAAAAGGCATCTGATTAGGGCAAACATGAGACTTCAACAAGCATTGAACTGCAGGATGGACAGCTGCCAAGGCTATGGCATATTTCAATGCCATAGCAACACATATTTGATTAGAATAACATTTTCTTAATCAATCACACACATGTAAGCTGAAAGGAACAACATATCTATACCATTAAATGAATTTTATGGGTATTTGACAACTTTACGTCATCATGCTTAGCATTATTGACGATCTAGGTATTTAAAAAATAATAACATCAGGAAATTGAGGCAGATCTGTTCAATAATTCATACTCAAAGTTCTAGACGAATAAGTTCTTATTATCGTGCTAACATATCTATCTTCAAACCACTCCTTTGAGAGGCAGTTATTTATTGCGGTATAAATTAACTCAATAGTATAGATTCTGGCGATGTTGGAGCATTTTTGAAGAAGTGGAATATCTATCAATAGGAAATTTTAAACTACTGTTTCAATAAGCAATCTATTGTAAATGCAATTGAGCTTCAAAAAGAGTACAACTATTTGAAAAAGTCAAATTAGTAACAAAAGGTGTTGGTATTACTGAGGAGTGATAAATATAAACTGTAGAATATGATGTCAAAACTGTCAAGTCTTAGTTTGTCGAGCTGTAAATTTCCTAAAGTAAAATGCATGGCAGTGTTTACTGCATGATTTGGTGGAGAATTTTGGGTTACTCGCAAATAGCGACAGCAAAGGACGGATATTTTATCACTGACAACTTGCTCAAACTATATTTTTCCAACTGAAGGTAATTCCAAAAAGTTTCTTTAGCAGTTACATGTATATAAACTTGCTCCTTTTCTTCCAAGAGTTTTGACGAGCATAGACATCCTTCTAGCCTCGTTTGTACATTGAACGGTGTCATAGTTATTTGTGTTAGGATCCAGTAAATTATCAAGGGAAATTTAGGAATATTCTCGAAGGGATCCAGTTGGATTTTGAGAGGATTTCTGCAAATCCAAGCTGGATTTCTTTTAAAGTGCGTGAGATCAATGGCTCTTCAATTGCCTCTAGGTTGTTAACCGGGACTAGGAAAATATGCAAAAACCTCTTTGTTCTATTGGAAATTTCGACATTAGATAGCTGATTTTTGATTTTTTTCCTTGAAGGGGAAAACCGATATTTGGCCGCTCTTTTTATACTGTCATTGTAATATAGTTGACTTAGCTGAATCACCAATCTGAAAACTAATGCAGTTAGGGCGATTTTGGCAAAAAGAAAATAAGGCATAAGCTTTTGATGTGATTAATTGATTAGCATATGACAGTACATTGAAGGAAACATTACACTCAATATCAAGTCTATAGCTGAGCGTGATTTATTCATTTAAAGTCCTGCATATATGTTCCATACAGGAGTTCATGCTGTAAAATACTTAATGTGTATTGCATAACGTTGCAGAACCGTATCAGAAGAGAGCTCTCTATATCAAACTTTGAGAAACAAACATCCTAAAAGCAATTGCTAAGCATCCTCAAATTTATTACCAAAAAGATATGCAGTAGAAATAGTACTATATTTTCTATAATCGGGCTGTAAATATTATAGCTAGCATACAAGATCTGGCAAAATACAAAGATGATGGCTTCGGCATTGGCAGGTAAAGGAAATCTTAAATAGCTACTGGATTTACGATTTGATTAAATAATTTGTTGAGAATTACTTGGTTGTTTGTGACTAAAGTTATACTGTTGGGCTTCAGTAATAGAGCTCTGGACTTGGATTCAGAACAAGATAGATCATGTAGAATCCGGATAAAGCTAAATCTCCAGTCACTAGGCTGCAAAATACATATACATTATTCGAAGGGAATATAGGTTCCTGTTACAAAACAGATCTGCTTCAATATCCGTTAGACATCTTTTCACCATATCATCTATCAATTGAAACTCTGTAGTTTAGTAAAAGAAAGTAGTGATAAAGTAGTTAGAAGATAGAGCATGTAAAATATTTCTCCAATTTGTTGATATGCTGTGTACCATTTGGCCTAGCCATAGCTATCGTTTAAATGTAGATACATTTCTTTTTGTCTAATTAATGTTTTTTTCATGATTCTCAAGCTCATTTCTTATGCAGTAGTAGCTGTCTTCTACAAGTTACTTAACCTGATCATCTGGTACTTGAATAAACTGCTTGTAGTCGTCTGCAAGAAAGGCTCAGTCGTACCTGGCAGAAAAAAATCGTAGTCTTGTAATGAGTTTATAAATCATACTATATCATTTATCTTCCACAACAACTAATTTCCAATGCTTAAGTAAAGTTCAGTTGAAATCTTTCTAATGTTTTCAACTGATAACGATATTTTCTCGAATCACATTGCCAGTTACTATGCTTTATTTGATAAAATGACAAAAATTAGGATGTAGTTTTCGGGGCTTTCATGAAAAAATATTTTAGATATGTAGTTACTTTATTCATCATTTTTTCAATGCATGTCTCCAAAATCAAAAGGAAATTGTCTTCTATATCTGACTTTCCGAAAACAATTCCTGGGTTCTTAGTTATAAATTCGAGAGAACATTGAAAGAAGTACAAACTATAAATGGAGTGGTACAAACAAATATCATGAAGTTATCATATTTGATTGCAGTTGTAACTTACGACAAGCGTGTGAACGCTGCTAAAATTTAGAAAGGCACCCTGGCTGCTTGTGACATATTCTGTAAGTAAGAAACAGCTCTCGCAAGGAGAAGAGTAAATATATTGCATGCTATACATATGCTTTAAGATCTTCTTCACGGGAATGTTATTATAAGAGAATAATGCACTGCTTTTTTCAGTAAGCACCATACATCGTAGAAAGTGCATGAATGAAGGCATAACATTAGTCTTTCGTTCCTACAGTAGTAAATCATAACAATAGTAGGAATGGGATGGTGAACTGGGTACTTTATGAACAACAAAGCGCCAGATGGTCGAGATTTAGCTTAAAGTAACTATTATAAGTTGCCACGCTGCTATTACATAGCGTCGTGTACACCAACTGAGTTTTACATCACTTTCCTTCATAGTTAAATTTGAAAGACAGCAATTTGGTAACTAGGGAGATACTTTATTAGATTCCATTCTGATCCAAGTTGATTATACTCGTTCTTCTTGATATTTCTGTAAAGTCTTTCAACGGCATGACTACATTTTTGAAGTTAACACACATTCAACAACACATTACGCTGAATGAGCTTCCTCTTTAAATGAGCTTGATAGTCAATGTGCTTATCTGGAGCTTTGGTTCTTGTTGTTGATACCATGCAGTGACAGTATGACAATTTCTACTTAACATGGCCATTACTACAAAAGCCTAAACTGGGTACTCAGCGTATCCATCAAACATGCCAGGGACCATGGTGCAAGAAGTGGTAATATTGTTGTTATTAGTCCACTTAGGCGCAGTTGGAAAACTTATACTGTTGGTGATGCAGTTAGAAGTGAATCTGACAACGTAATACACAAATTACTGAATGGTCTCCTACCTGAGCACCTCTCCAAACTATCTGTTAAAGTTTCAACTCGAATTTTGAGGAATCTGAGGATACAGGAACTGAGGTTTTGTTCCCTCTCCGAAAAACTCAGAATCGGCAGAAGGCTATATATTGTCGTGGATGTAAGCTTTGGAATAATATTAAACATGATTATAAGCAGGCGCCTTTTCTTGCCACGTTTAAGGTAAAGTTCAACATTATGCAGGTAATTCTTATCAAAACATTCTTTTCTTCTCATTTTTACTAATACCTTCTAAGCATTCCCCTGAAAAGTAATTGCTACAGATCGAAGGGGCCACCGTGCTTAAAGGATGACAAATGAAAGGAAATGATTAAATGGTTGTCACAAAGTGCAAGTATGAAGAATTAAGAATACGGAAATGAGCTGCCCTTCAGAGATGGTTACTTCATCACCACCACCACTACTACTACCTACCAACGTCACTACACCAATACCATCTTCTCTTCTTCATCCCGTTAGACTTCTTACTAGGCCTGGGCTGACCCTGGGGTCAATGAACTGCCTGTCAATTGTTTGAAGAGGTAATTGAGTATGCTACGCGCAATCCACTCTGTTACCCCAACAGTTACTCATCAGAACTGCAGAGTTTTACTGAAGAGGCCTGGGTGGATAGTTTGCCACAGGTCATAAACATCTACCCCAATCCTGAATCTCTCTGAAATGAATCGCTATCAACGTAAGGGCAGTGTCTCTCTGTATCTGCTCACCACTACGAGGTCAGTGTCGCCTTCAAATTGTTTAGAAGAGGTAATTGAGTCGGCTACACTCAATCCACTCTGTTACCCCAACAGTTACTTATCAGAGCTGCAGCCTGAAGCTGCTGTGCCTGACTTTCACTGAAGGGGCCTGGTTGGACAGTTTGCCACAGGTCGTCAACATCTGCCCCAATTCTGAATCTTCGCGAAATGATTCACTATCAACTTAAGGGCAGAGTCTCTCTGTGCCCGCTTGCCACCACGAGGAGGTCTCCAACCATGGGCTAGCCATCATTATGATCATCATCATCATGGTAATCATGATCATCATCATCATAATCATCATCATCATCATCATCACCCTCTGGACCCGTTTGGTCGTAGGTTTCCTCTGCTATTTTCAATCAAAAGTTTCCATTTTTTCTTCTGTTGACAGCTTTCTTTGTTGCATCAACTGTGAAAACGTTTGACATTGTTTTGATCTTTTTTAGCCTTCCTCTTTCTTTTTTCAAGAGAGAAAAAAGTTTGATCTCGTCCCCATCTCTATTTAGTGTTTCTTTCTCTTCAATTGTCGAGCGCTTTGCAGTGGGCCTCATAACTTTCCTCCAAAGTTACCTACTAAAAATAATTCTGTCATGCACTATACTATCGTCTAGGCTCTGGTCAATTCTGCAGTAATTGGTCTATCTGGTATATGTGTATCACATTTTTATATACTATAAGATTCCATTGTAAGTCAATCTTCTTTCAAAATCTTCACTTACAAAACTTTTACTACAACTTTTTCTTAAACAATTTATTTTACAGCTAAAAATCTCTTAGTATTTCTGAGTAAATGCACTGAAACGCATTTTTTATCATATTTTTATCACATATTTGAAACTTGCTGCTTATATTATTACTGAATAGGCTTGAAACAGGAATATAGGGAAGAAGCTTATACTCATTACCAATGTTTTCTTTTAAATGATGATAGCACCTTTTAGCTTGGAGTAACCTTACTAGCAAAATTAACACCTGTCCTCCTACCTCTAGTATGAATTCTTTCCATGAGCCCTCTATGAATAGGATACAGTAATACTCTGCTAAATTGTTATCGAGAGGAGCAATAAACTGTTTTCGTCCGTTACTACCTTATTGCTTAATTATCTATAGCAATCTTATAGCTATCTACATCAATATCAATATACGGGAATGTTTGGGTAACTATTTGTTTTAGTATCAATGGAACCAAGGATCACAGGTACATGTGATACAATGCTATTACATTGAGGAACTTATTGTATTAAGCAATTGGGAAGTATGAGTAGAACAGAAAGGTGAATGTACATAAGTGTACTGACATGAGTGTGCTTACATGGTTAAAGGCGTACTAATAGCTTTAAGAATGAAAATCTAGTAATGTCAACAATGATTATATTTACCTAGATCGTCTGATTACGCATTGACTATTGTGCAATGTGCCCTCAAGTAACGGAGAGGAAAATCTTATTCAAAATCTTACGTAGAACCCAGTAGAATGTGGCGATATCATTCGTTACGGGCTCCTTAAAAATGTAGGTTGTTTGGATTTCATGAACTCCCCAAGAATGATTTTGGTATTGAAGGATTATTCATTAAGCTCACTAATGTCAAAAGCAATTAGAGCGTGTTACTTTGATCTTTTTTATATTTACAAGATGTAATGAATAATGACAGAACATTATCCCATGATATCCTGCTGCGATCACCTTAGGTGGAAAGTGGTGATCTGCGGTAAAAGCAGGTTGACTTTAGGTAACTAGGCACTAAAGCCCCTTCATGCCTTCAATTTCTCCGCTATATAAATGAGTCTTGCTGCTTTACAAAGCTCTATTAACTATGCACAATTTTATATTCAGTTCGTTGAAGCTTACTCATACTCAGTGACTCCACTTCGCTTTTAGCTTAAACTTTAGTTGGAGGTTTGGCTAAGTTATTAAGAGCCAGTCCTAGGGATATATGAGGTCAAACATTGAACCGTGTTTAGCCATAAGACGCTGACGTAAACCAGTGGGACACTCAGCTGTTAATTTCTTTTGTGAATCGGGAATTGGGTGCACGGATTTAATCGGAAGATATGAGCAATGACCGCAAGCTCAGATCAGTTCAATTGCTGCTACAGAGCCCAGTCAAAGAAATTAGAGAAATTAACTGTAACTCTAAGTACAGGTTCTTGGTATAAGAAAAAAGTTTATAAGAAACATGAGGCTCAATAGAGGGAACAAATTAAGAAGCATTAAGGAAACACAGACAGGCTGAGCTTATAAAAGTAAACTTGAAAAATCTGATTTTACGCGAAAAGTTTTTATTACATTTGAAACAAAATACAACCAACATCGGTCTCTCAAACGTTTTTAACTAAAATTTTTATTTTTCGTCTCAAAGTTGTCTGGTTGCTCTAGGGGATTCCAAGAATTGTAAGAAGCACTAAAGAAACATTTAAGGCTGAATTTGAGAAAATATTAAGAAACATCCTGGAAGAAGAAAGAAAGTTTTTTCTTGTTAAAAAGAAACGCATAGCTAACAACGGAGCAAAGGAACCATTTACCCGTTTTTTATAAAGTAGTGCTTCAAAAGGAACCGACACGTGAAAGGGCAGAAGTGTTAAGCAACTTACACTCTAAAAAGCTATGTCCCTAATGAACATTTTTTACTATGCACTATGTTAATACAACAGCAATAACAATTACAGAGCATATACAACACATTGAAAATGATACCACTGGGCGCATTATCTATGTCATACCCAGTGCCCATTACATATAAGGGGGCATTCACACTAGGAGAGAATTGGCGAAGAAACTAGATGAAGAAAGTTGTCGCTCAAAGTCGTTGCTGCTTCATGTTGTATCCGTAATTCAATCTCCTCGCTACACTATTTGCTCTTAGTGTAAATGCAACTTAACAAGAAACATATCTAACAACAATACCAAACAGAAATGAATGTTTCATCTTGAAATACCAGATAACTGCAAGGGGTGGAGTATTAGGAGGCCGTTTACATTCAGGAGTGCCAAATTCGGATGAAATGTGATGTCCATCTAGCAGTGCCTTATAGAGGGACTTGAGGTGAATGCTTCCATTTGCGCTGAAAGCTCCAAATTGAAGCTATAGCATCTTGTCTAAGCGCCTACAATGTGCAGTTAAAATAAAGAAACTATTAAGCAGCTTTTGGCACTATAGTGTGGTCAAAAGAAGTTCTAAGCTAAGGAACCTTAGAGGCCTAGCTTTGCTCTAGGTTCCATTCCAACAGCGCGCAATGTCTCTCACGGCAACAGTATTAACAGGCTACATGGATTGTAAATTTGTTCAGTGACAAATGTTGCATTCGTTTAATACAAGAATTTTTCAGTATCTTATAGTATCATTGGATCTTTGTATTTTTCTTGTATTAATGTATTTTGTAAATGTACAACATGCTGAAAAGTCTACTATAGCTTTTGTAGCAAGGTAGGATATCATAATCCCCATCCAACATATCGGCCGTATCCAACTCTTGAGGATTCAAATTTCATCTAAAAGTAACAAAAATAGTGTATAATTATGTGAAAGAAAAGTAGCTCAAATCTAATTGCTTGTGAAGGACAAATCACTATTAATGCTTCGTACTAAGGAAATATGCTAGACGGTCCTGCTTTTTAAGGAGAAATTGAGAAACTGTTGTGGCAATACCTTTTAAGTACCTTTTGCAACATCAAGTAAATTTCAGCATTTAGTGATGCTATACATAAACTAATGTGTGATAAATTGTACGTTAACTAAGCAAAATTTTAGCAACATTCGAAGGAAATTCGCAGCTTGATTATTGATTTGATTATAAGAACCACGATGAACCACATTAGGCTCGGAAGCAGTGAACAGTCCGGCGTATCGTTTAGGTTTCATTTGCTTGATCGACTAACCATGTGTAAGACGAATCCAAGTTTAGAAGTTAAGACGAATCAAGTCAGATTTATCAAATTACGTTTCGAGACTACCAGCCCAATCTGCTAATTAATTAAGTAGAGCGAGGGGAGATAAATCACCAATTAAATTTAATGAGAGCAGAAAATACCTAAAATATGGAAATCATCTGCTATCATCCATAAAAGACACCTAGCTATTACTAACGATCGATCAAAATATCATTCCTTTGAAGAGAAAGCAATACTGTGGCAACATACAAATTGTAGGAAACGTCGGTTGCCAACAGCTGAAATAAAGTTATAAAGACCCGAAACCATCTTTATCAACGAAACCGACCTTATCGTATTGAAAAATTATCGCACTCAGTATAAATTGAAACATTACGATCTGGTAAGCGCGTTAGCTTGCAGGAAATATATAACTGCAACTGCAAACATTGTAGGGTTCTTCTTCGGAGTCGAGTCTTAATATAGCTATTTTAAAAGTACTGCCTGTTTTAAATGCTTAATCGTATATACACTCATTTGGCCTTATATAGCACTTTAACGTATTGCAGGCAATTTACATCAATTGATCGACAACTACAACGTGGATTGAAGCATCCTGATTATTGGGCAGAGAAAATTCTATCTTATGCAAAGTGAAAATTCACTAGTTTCTAGATTTCAAACTCTCTCTCTTACACACCAAGCATTCTCTTCAACCACCATCAATGGCGCTATTTTACTGCTGCATACAAATCATATTATACTCTTGCTCTCACTATTCCAGGACATTTGATTCCTGCTTGCGATCCGTTGAGCTCGCAAATCTCCTCTAAGAATTTTTTTTGGTAATTAGTTTACCTTAACACGAACTTCTTTTACATGAGTTTATGCATGTGTATGTAATTACTTTCCCAAATATGATGAGTATAACGGACCGAGTTGAAGTAAGGAAATCTGGCGGGCTCTTTCTTCTAACAGATTAGTGTAAAATATGAAAAAAAACATGACAGGGTTACATTGTCTGCGCGGGTTTTGACAGATCTGAATAAATTTTCAGATCTGCTTTTGGCAAATGACAGATTATACCGACAAATTGTAAGAGGATTGAAGTCAGAGTGACAAATTGTTCCTTGAATTATGAAAAGAAACCTCCACAAGTTGTATTTTTTCCAGCAGCTGGTGTCCTTTTAGTTCTACATACTGCATAGTGAATTGGGAGATACAAGAAAGTAGTCAGAATTACATTTGATTGAGAGTGGATGGTCCAATACTGTTGGGCTATGGGGTACGATAGAACACCTTTGAGAAATATTGGAATGTTCTGAGGTGCCATCGGCCACCTCTGAGTTATGAGGTCTTAGAAGTGGCAGATAAGAGGGTTGGTTCGTCTGATGAACTTTACACTAGAAGTAGAAGGTCTTAAAACAGTAAAGTTATTGCATGTTTGCTGAAATTTAATCGAAAACATTTGCCATTTCTTTGATAAAAATGATGCATCATTTCTACATTTTCAGTTCATTAACAGCCCCCTCCCCTTTAGTACTTTTCAATTTGTTTTCTAAGCAAGTCTAAAAAGCAATGTCAATATTTCTCACACAATATCACTTCAAGCAGGTTGCACGTGTATTTGCCAAAAAGTCAGTTGAAAAATCCCTGCATAACGTAAACTTCAAGATAACCCAGGAAAATGACTTCGGTAAATAAAAATCATAAGAATCCTGTTAACGAAGATAGGTAATTTTTCACTTAGCTTTTCATTCCTATCCAAAAGCTTAATCAAGAATTTCATACCAAACACATTTAATATCCAAATTAAACTATCCAGCTTTCACCTTTTACATCTTTCATGATTTTATTTAGTTGAAACAGTCACCTTAGTATCTATGAGAATATTGATGATGAAGAAATCCAATATGAAAGTTGATCCTTAGGATATCAGGGACTAATAACTGATAAAACTACTTGCTGTAAGCAACTTCTCTCGCTTATAAAGTATAAAACACACAAACAGTTATATTGTCAATTGACTTTGCTGTCATTGAGCCTCAGCTCGCAAGCTATAAAGTAGCTGATGATGAAGGATCAAGCTGATGAATCTCTAATCCATCATATTGATGTAAATATACCTTGTGAATCCTCTGTCTTCCATTATATTATTTGATTAAAATTTAACTTCTGTCAAACAGAACTCATTTCTGCTTCCATATTATGTCACGAACGATTGCAGTTCGATAACTATACCTGTTAATAAATCATAGTCAATTCTGATTTTAATCACTGTTGGCTTTAGAGGATTATTTTATGTCCAGCCTTTATGCTTAGAATCGTAAATCAGAACGATTTCCACAATGAATTTTACTCATGTTGTGCTTTCGCCATGGGCATAATAACTCGTTATTGCACAGCTACCTCTCCTTCTCTGTATTGTATTTTTATATCAAAGTACTCATTCCTTTGCTCTGCAACTTATGCATTGATTCTAGCATCAAAGTATGCAACCCATGGTCAAACCGCCATTTATATTTGATATACATCAGCTGGCCTTACTATACTGTGTTTCCTAATACTATTTGCGTAGCACTGAGAATCATACAAATATTCTTGTCGTCAATTTGTTCAAACTTCATTATCCATATTTTGGTTACGCATATTGAAAGATCACTTCCATTATTGTCTCCTGTACGTCCATCGACCAAAATTTCGTAGTCTTTGTGATACAACCGTACCAAACTCAATCACAGCTCCATTTTCTTTTACATCTTGCTGAAATGAGTTCTCGAAATGATTTATTCCCTTTTTTGCCCTACTTTGATACATATTTTCAGCCAATTTTGTACCTTAACTTATCATCTTTACTTAACTTTAGAATTTTGCTAATGGAAAGCAGAAAAGGAAGGAAGCCTCTCTTCATATGCAAAGGTGAGATATTAGAACAAACAATCTTTTCTGGGGGAATCATGTCATTCACAATTGTATAGACGAGGAGAAAAGTGATTCATTAAATATTTTAATGCAGTTTAATAAGTAAACAACATAGCAAAAACATATCTGAATGCACCGGCACGGGCGTAGATTATTAAAGGAGTCGGAACTAGTGCTCTTCAATAGAGAAGAAAATTCTGATAGACATCAAAGTTCATATATAATCTTCTATACCCATGCGTATATGTATGTATATATATATATATATGTATATATATATATATGTATATATATATATGTATATATAAATATATATATATATATATATATATATAAATATATATATATATGCATGTATATATATATATATATATATATATGCATGTATGTATATATATATATATATATATATATTTATATTTATATATATATATATATATATATATATATATATATATATATATATATATATATATATATATATTATATATATATATATATATATACATTTACATACATGCATTCATATACATACATATTAATATATAACCCACTAGCCTCTCAGCTCAAAGCATTTTAAATTTAGCATATGTAGCCAGACTAAAACAGCTGTCTAATTGTACTCAGTAAGCTTCATCAGAAAATATCTAAATGCATGTATGTATGTAGGTATATATGTATGTAGGTATGTAGGTATGTATGTATGTATGTTTATATATATATATATATATATATATATATATATATATATATATATATATATATATATATATATATATATATTTATATATATATATATATTAATTCATTTAGAAAAATACATGCTCTATCGTAATAGCTACTACTTTAAAGTTGATGACTCACTTACGTTACGTCAAACGATGCCAATGAAATGTTCTATTCTGATCAAACTGTGCCAGTATGAGGAGTCATATCACATGGTTTGCACCAATAAGCTTTCTTACTTTTAATTTCCCTTTGTCCACAGTGAAGCTACTATATCATACTCTATAGCTATATTTACTGGTCAAGAAGTATTCGAATAATTTATCTGCATCAACAGAGGTATATCGAGATCGGTGTGATTCTGATCATACTTTTCCGTAAACTTGTAATGTAATCAAGAGCGGACTGACTATCTACTGAAGGTCAAGTGTAAATATGTATCGCAGGGTTGGGTGGGTTGCTATAATTTAAAATCTACTGAAACTAATTTCTTCGTTTGGAATATAAATAACGATACATTCTCCTTTCATGCCACTTCGAAATATATTATTCATAAAATAGACCTTTACAAAAGAACCTTGGAGAAAGAAAATTGAACGGTGCCCATCGTGCATCGTCCGATCGCCCAACTGGCCAGCCCTTCCAGAGAATGTGTTTATACTAGACAAATACTGATTTGTAGTACTATGGTAGTATAAGCAATACTGTGGTAAAATAATCACTTTTCTTGTCTTAACTATTACAGTTTGAGTCATAAATACCATACCATTTCCAACGGATGATAGCTGATAACATTGCCTTTAAAATAGGTTATAAGCTCTCTTTCCAAATAGGTCCAACTGAATAGAGGGAAAGGCCTAGATATCTTGTATCATAAGATATTTTGGAAGAGAGAATCATCTAACCTAAGTTAATATATCCTACGATTTCAATATAACAAATAATATTGATGCTGGTCGAAGTTATTTAACAGCGGTTGACTTTGTTATAGAGAGATAATCAATATATTAATCAATATGGGTGTCTGATTTGCTGTAACAATAGAGCAAAAACCAACTTTAAAACTCAACATTTTTAAAAGACTTAGCAGAGGGCTCTATCAATTGAATTAAACGATAAATATTACGGCAATATATTGCTTGGTCTTTAAGGATTGTTCTTTAATCTATTACAATTCTCCAAGCTTGTTAATGGGCAGAGGATGTTGAGCACAATACAAAAGCACCATTCAATAACAGCTCCCTGGTAGATAGTGGATTGCTGTGGGACAAAACTCAAGCAAAAAGCCACTGCTTCAAGGCAAATAGCCAGCAGGATTACTGGTGTCATTGCCACTGCCACCTTTTTCGTTTCCTTCAGTCCTTTTCCCTTGGAAGTGTAATCAAGCTATCAAAGAGTCTCACCATTGTGGTTTCCAAGGGTGGTCTCATTGCAATTAAAGTTTTGATTTATCGAGAGAGACCAAAGCCAGGGTAACCAAATATGTTACAAAACACCTAGACCACAGTAGCAGCACACTCATTCAGTAATACACCGGTTCAACTCAATATGATTAGGAATACTCTTTTCGTCTTACGGAAAGTAAAGTGGTAATGAGAAACTGATCTTAACATACACTGGCTCACAACTAGGGATTTTTGAGGGAATAGGTCTAATCCACGAAGATGGTACACCAACAATACTATAATGAAGACATAGTTCGGGAATAATTTTTCTAGATTTAAAAGCCGAAGAAATAATGCAGAACTTTTGGTGGCTTAATTACTTGCAAGTCAAAAATGAATATAATCGGATCTTCTTAACAAAAGCACAATATACTGTTTCACAATCTTCGAAGAGGGCAATTAGACCCCGTTTACACGATATCGGGCTAATTTGAATCCGATATGTTGTCATACCGTATTGGTCTTCCGTTCACACTAAGATGATGACGACGAATACGGTATGATTTCAATATATGCTTATGGACATGGTACAAAATGGATACGGTGTCGTGTAAGCACGCCAACCCGATCTGATTTCTTACCGATTGATTAGGAGGGCAGCAGAGATAATAGAAAAAACAGCCTCTGTATCGATTAGGTATGAAATGATATCGGATTTGGTGTTTACATGATACCGTTTCATTTCATAACGTATTCATAAACGTATTGAATCATACCGTATTCATCATTGTCTTTGTGTAAACTGAAGGCCAATGCGGTATGAAAGCATGTCGGGTTCAAATGAACCCGACATCGTATAAACTGGGTCTCATATTCTTAAGAAACGATAGGTGGCTGGGTCAGACCCCAAGGACCCTCTCCTTTAATGGTATGCGGGTTTGCATCCATATATTTCTAAGTCTCGAATTCGATTGCATTTTATTGCATGCTACTACATGAGTTTCTGGATTTACTGAAAAACGTTTTAAGGAAAATGAAACCATAACATTATCAGACCTCGACCATGTTTTTACATTTGTAAGAGCACATGAACGCATTCTCATTTTCTAAGGCCACAAAGTATGACCAAGACCATGCTAAAATAGGCATTGGTTCAAGGCCACCTGCAATGGGACTAGTTCAGTGATCAGAATTGCTACTCTTCTACTTAAGTGGGACAACAGTCATATTTTATCAACAAAGCCCGGTTATTGAGAGCTCTTTTGTACCAGCAAAGGAATACTGCTATATTGGACTGATATCGGTCCCCCCTGGCGATTCCAGTTATAGAGAGTATACTGCATACCCTTAAAGTTCGATCAAGTACCTAATCCTTTGCATTTAAGCAGCTGAGGGTCTTCAAAATTCATTACAGCATGTTTTGTATGCGTTGTCATTAAATGGCAGGTGAAAATCATTCTTGATCTTCACTTTTTATATAAACAAGACACTTTTTACCTATGCTCGATATTATTAACATTTGATAAGTTCAGAGACAAATATTCTTAAAAATGCTCTAATATCAAAAGTGTTGTTCTGGAAATACTGCATATACTCCATGCAGTATACTGTTTCCAAGACATGAGACTGTGGTACTCTTCAAAATAGAGCAACTAATGATTAATATTTCTTAACAAAGCAAATTCAGAATTTACTTCCCAAATGAATTTGAATATTTGATTGCAAAAGCAAATTCTCATCTGAGACTTATTTTGTTGGCAAACCGAGCCTTATAAAGTGTGTTCTTATAAAACGAATTCATTTCGCCCAATCACTGTGTATAACGTGGTGTCAGTAGATGTACACAGGCATTATATTGGATCCAAAGAAATATCTGACATGGACACTATTTTCAACAGTCTTAGGTAGAGATTTATTGAGTCTGTTGCATTAAAGTTTTGTTTCAACCTTTGATATTTTTTATCAATATGGTATAAATATATAACAATGGTCCATATTTTCAATTTAGGCATCTTTGAATCTGTAAATGATTGAGTTTTCCTAAACACAGCTTTGAAGTTAAATTCACTCCCCTCTCGTGCAGAAAGCTCTATTGCAACATATACCTGTTCAGCTTATTGTGAAACAGCTGTTCTACGCATGTTAGACTTTAGAAAGTACGCAGTGCTTTTGACATCTTTGTTCTCCTTATAAGACAGCACTCGCAAATAGACATCAATTTCATTACGAGACACTTGATGCACATGTTTGAGGTGAGAATACTGAAGTTGGATACACAAGACATAATTCTATGATGTAAAGTAATCTCTGTACAGTAATTCAAATCGGGTTTATAAGCCAGCTTAGCGATGTATCTAAAGATGCCGCTTAAAATTTACTGGCTTAAGCTAATTATGTATAAATGGCTCTTGTCATGCTTGGAGGCATATATCGGTTAGTAGTTTAGCATATAGCAGTTTATTGTCAATATCCACGTGCTATACAGTAATACACTTCAATACCAACTTTTACAGTGACATATGGTAGAACATTACATATATATTGGCTGTGCCCCTCTTGCGAATCCAAGCTGGCTACGTGCCTGATACAGCTACCAGTAAAGGTCCAGGTTAGGTAGTCAGTGCTGGACCTAAAACAGATTTTGATGGAGAGGATCGCTGAATGATGATGTCAGCTACTGAATTCTCTGAAAAATATCAATGTCAGTGTTTATCGCGACTAGGGATGTTCTCTATTCCAAATGAGATACACTGATCCCAAAAGCTAGAATTTTAATTATTTTGAAAGTCTTTATAACGCACAGCTTTGCTTCTGCCTGTGTCAGTACTTTTCGTTAGCAGATTAGAAAGAGAAGTCCCCATTAAAGTAGTAGCAATTTGTGACCGAACGACGATAAAACGATGATGAGGAAGTGTGCAATACATTAGCTTAAATTGTCCTTTACCCCAGTACTATTACTTTCTGGTATATATTCCGGCTAGTATGACATCAGGTTGGATTAGGAAGTGCCTGGGTGCTTTGAAGAAAGCTCTGCTAGGAGAGCAAGGAATAATGCAAAATGAGATTTATTGGCATACATATTAAGGCTACAATTTCTAGATATCGCAAAGAATTCATTTGCACCAATACTTATTACCAACACTGTCTTTCGCATATTCTTAAGTATAGCTGGATATCGCAAGATTATTCTGTGCCATCACATGACGGTTGGTAGGTTCTTTTTTCACCTTAAGGCAGAAGGCATCTTTTCATTCACCCAAGATGAATGCTAATACAAGTAATAGGATGCCTAATACCTTACCAGCTTCTTTTTGGAGGGTGGACTTAATGAATTTTCTGACATATGCAAAACCATTATGGCATTAAAGCTCAGGGGTGCATCTAAGGGGGGTTGTGGGGTTTACAACCCCTGCCCTTTTTGGCGAGGAAGGTAATTTTGCCCTATTCTCATCAGTTCAGTCAATTAGATTGTTGGACGTTACAATCCGCTGTGAATCCTATGCGTACTCTTGCTTGTGTTTATTATTTCATCATCGCAGCGGCAATCGAGAATCGCGCATGCGCAAGTTGTTTTGCGCCTTAAGGTTGTCAAATCATCTAGGGTGGATTCTATGCTTTGTAAATGATTTGTGATTTGAAAAAGGGAACAGCAAATTCATTGCGCTGTATCGAATACTGTTTTGTCATACCAACCACAAGGTATATCCCTAGACTATTGCTTGACTCCCTTGAAAACATCGGTAAATATACTCATATCATGCGATTGCCCTGGTGGTCTCAATTGGAAATCCAATATCATTGTGCCCAATTTCAACCATAAAACCCCTGCCCTTGAAATATCCTGTTTGCACGCCCGAAGCTATAATACTTTTCCAATTGATTCTTTTGATTAACATAGTTTGGGTAATGATCATTCTAACTTAGAACTGTCATGATTGTAAAAAAGCGCCAGCATCTTAATTTCTTCCTTTCATGCCTTTGAAAGATCTTGAGAGTTAAAACATGTTAAATGATGGCATCAAAAACAAGAAAGTAAAAAAGTGGTAATGATTCATAGCGATGGACAGGATACAGATGATCTGTAAGCATCTACCTCTGCTGGAACTTTCCTTTACTAAACAGTTTTCTGCTCTTCAGAAAAGAGTCTATCTGCGCACATATGCTTACAGAACAACTTAACTAATTCTCTTTTCCGAACTTTGCTGGATGTAATGATAAATTCTTGGGAAATTACTTACAAAAGTTTTGGATTTTGCAATTTACCACTGAAAATGGGAGTCTACTTATTGCTATTATATACTGCTGAATAAATCGGCCCTAGGCAGTAAAAGTTACAAAGCGGATCAAAGAAAGCAGATTATCATTGGTACAATTGAAATCAAGCCAAAATATGAAAGTTGATAGAGAACTAAAAAGTAAATGAATCACGGATTGAAGTTGTGCCTAACTTCTTAATCAGCCTTTCTCAGAGAATTTAAACATAAGCTAGAACCAATATCGTTAACCGGGTAGTTTATTCAAGTGCCATTCATTTATTTATCCGGTCACCAAGCAGCATGAAAAATTTTAAAATGTACCCATTTCCAAGTAGTTTTAAAAATCGAAGTTTTGCTCCAGAAAGTCTTCTTTCACGTCTCTCAAGTGATATTCTGTAAACATTCAATTTCTCGTCTGACATTTACCTTCTTGTTATTGGCAATTTCAAGAATTTTAAGAGACATTTAAGATGAAAACATGTATCTCAGCATTGATGCTTAGTAAAGTTAATGGTGAGTCGGTATGATTCCGTAGGTTGGGGGAGTGCCCGTTAGAGGGGACACTTATCCTGAGCCATAATAAGGTAGGGTGACCAGTTCCTTTCGTCACCGCTTTAACCCCCCCAGTGTTTACCCCAGGTACATATTTGCTGCTGGCTGGACAATGAGCGAGCATCCCAACTACGATTCGAGGGATTGGCTTGAACCATCGATCTTCCTCTCTATCTACTTGACCCTTCGCTCCGATACTTAGTACAAATTTATAATTGTCATTTGCCATCCATTATTCTACAGTAGTCTTGCAACTATTCAATCTAGTAACAGCTATTTGTTCGGCAGTTCTCTTAGCAAATCTGGTTTGCCCTACTAAGATAATCTCAATTAGAATTAAGCTAAGATGCATTAGGCTTTGGTAACTTGCTAGCAATGTCTTCGTAGCAAGGCTGCCATTGGACTAATATTGGCAAGAACAGAAAAACTTAAGTCCAGCCTCTATCCCAATTGCCTAGATGGATGGAATGAACTAGATCATGAAATTAGACTTGCACCATCAGTTGGTGTCTCCAAAATAAGTCCTCGTGCTAAATCTATTGTTGGGATTCATCACCCGATATGATTATACTATCTCATCCAACTCAGAGTGGGGCTTAGCAAATTATGGTTTCAAAAGTCCAAGCACAATTTTAGGGATTCCATAAACTCGATGTGCCCTACCAAAGATGGCATTGAAACCACAGAACACTTTTTGCTGCACTGTCCGTCTTTGAGGTTGAACGTCGAAATCTTCTTGCTGGAGTCCTTGAATTTCGACAACCAAATGACCTCAATAGAAATATAATTGAACTGACTCTCCAACATACCCTCGCAACTGGCCGATCCCATTAAGGTCACTGTAACGTAAACACCATGTCCATATTTTGTAAGGTTCCTTGTCGTATAGTCCCCCTGTGTCTATTTCTATCTTAGCCCATTTCAGATTTGACTCTTGGAGTGTTGTCCCAATACCTATTCATCTTGGCACCATACCAGTCTTGATACCTTACCAATCTAACCATTTCACTAACCGCGATTAGTTAGCGGTATTTTATACAAAGGGGATCCTGGTGGTGAACAGTGACGGGAACGATTGTTGCCGTAATTGATATCACATCCAGGGTTCCTAGTCCTTCACAAATACTGACTCGGATTTCTCACATAGTGTCAAATCTGTACTCATAGTGTGCTTAAGCACACATAGTGTGCTTAAGTATTTATTCACGTTGAACAGTGTTTATTTATATGTAGTATTGTACCTGTTTTATTGGTTGTAGTTAGGTTTATGTTTAATCCTAGATAGTGGTCATGGTATTTTGCTCTCCCTGGGTGTCGTTCTTATACTGTACTTTAGTATTTCATCAGTAGGGATTTGAGTAGTTTGGTATTGTACGTTTTTACTGCATTTAGTAGAAAAAAATTCTTTCTGAGAGTATCGCTATCAGCTTAGATGGGAATTGCACCCCAGTTCTTATAATCTCTGTGCAATAAGGTTAGGTTGTACTTCATTCACTAATTCCTTTTTGAATTACTTAAAATAGAGAAACTGCTTTGTCATAGATCCCTTACTATCCTCCACAATCCATATTGCATATCAATCTTTATTTATTAGGTCATGCCTTCAATAAGTACATTTTTCTCAGATATATTCCATGCAAGCAAGACACTCCATGGATAATTTCCGTACTGTAGATGCCTAAAGTGTCTTCTGTCCTAGATATTTTAGCTATCATTTCAGCTCTTTAAAGTTGGTTAGGCACATTTAGTATTGCACCTTCACCGTCAGGCTCTTAAATACTTCGCCATAGCTCGATTCAAGTGCAAGTAAATAGGATATGACATTCTAAAATTTCTGAACATCTCTAAGTGAGTTCGAGATCTATGGTAGCCCTTGTCAGCAATGCTTTGGTGGTTCAGATTCGATCAAAAAGTATCTACTCTCAGACTACCCAGTTGAATTATATTGCATCAAAAATACTGTGTCAAAATCTTTTATGAATCTTCTATTGGAGAGCATATTTTGAAATTAATATTAATACTGGAATAGACTAGATTGACCTGTCGGAAAGCTAACAATAAAAATGGTAAAGACAAATGCTGCAGATCTGCTCTCATAGTTCATGAAAGCTACTGACCTCTTTGAAGAATCAAAAACTGAAGAATCAAATGAATAGATTTTTCTACTTTGTCAAACGTTTTCAAACTTCCTTCTTACAAGATAAGATAGACTATTTTTCTCATTATTATATAATCTATTAAACTGTTAGTTTGATTGCAATTGTATAAGTCTTTTTCTGTAAAGATAAGATAGGTGATTTTTATTATTAATATATAATCACTTAAATTCTTTGGTTGATAAATAAGCTGTAAATCTTTGATACTAAACGTTTGGTTTGCTCACAACTATACAGTTAAAAGTAATCTCCTTATTCTAGTAAAACCTTTAGTTCCACAATAGACCATGTCTTGGCTATGTCCATGAAGAGAGCACTAACCATGAAACATGAGGATGGAATTTTGATATAACACTAAACATCTATTTCAAATTAACTAAGATATTCTAGGAATTAGAAAAAGCTCCTGCATTGCTTCGTATTCTCTCTTGCATCCCCGTCTTCTCTAATATTCTCGCCTCTGTGACAATCCCGTCTTTTTTATTCAACACTTTGAAAAATTTATCCTGGCTCTTTAAATGGAACCTAATGTATTGTAGAAGACAAAAATTTGCAACCAAGTGCAAGAAGAAATTACTAAGCAAGCGAAATGGCACTCTGTAGTCGCCTCTGATGAGATACTTCGAGTTTTGTAGAAGGAGCGCCCATGAGTTTAAGAAGATGTAAACAGTCTTCATTCATTTCAACAGAAGCACAAAAACACATACTATCTACAAGGATGCTGAAGGAAAGTGCTATAAAAATTGTCATGCTAAAATTTTGAATGCTTTGAGAGAAATGGGTCAATTTTAAAGCCATGGTAATGCTTCATAAAGTCCAGCACATTGAAATGTTTTCCAACCTCGTTCGTAATCCTGCCTCTCTAAATTCCGCATACAAAATAGGAGATGGAATCAGTAAATTCGTACTGCACAAAGGATAAACATTCCATTTTACAAACAAATATGTTGTGCCCCAGAATTTGAACACTCAACTTTTTTACTTGCAGTATCGCACAAGTGATACCAAACATAGCACTTGAAAGCATAGCAGCCAAATGTTTAAGAATCTGATCACATCTATTTTCTCCTGACCCATTTGACCAATTATCATGCAGAATTGTCACTACACATGCGTTCCACAGCTATATTTAGGCCCATATTGCATGCTGATTGGTCAGTTAGATTGGGAAAGAACAGAACTGATGAAAGGTCTCAAAAATTTGGCAGCTATTCTGCACTTAAATACATAGACTAACTCAAGAAATCTATGCAGATTCAAATAAAAGGCCTAATGGCTGGAGTGAATATTGGAGTTCTACTTCTATATCAATTTATCGACTTCCTTTGGTATCAAAAAAGTCTAGTATTAAACTTCGTTGATATTTTGAGCGGTCTTGTACTAGTTTCTTATAAACCAAAATTTTGTATGTTACTAATCGGTCCATACTGTTGCTCCCAGATAATCAAATCGTAAATTTCATAAAACCCAGGCTGCTTTCTGCATCCAGGGAATACGAAAAGACAATAAGCCCTAATCGGAATCAAAACAGCCTTGCTTTACCTTTCCGAAGCTGGAAAATACTTTTTAAGGGTACAGTTTTTTGATCAGTGAGGAAAGGATCTTTCATAGTACTAAGCACCATATATACAGTTTCTAGAAAAAAGAAGAAGAGCCATAGAGCTGTATCACAATGCCTAAAAGGAGAATGCTTCACAACAATAAATTAGGTTATATCTATTTTTTTGTTTGTTAACTTATTTTATTTCGAATTTACTTCTAGCTATACATATATACATATATATATTATATACATTTACAACTAATCTAAATCGAAACTAATCTACTATATCGTAAATGAAAGGAAATAACTAAGGAAATAAATACATTCAATGCTAAATTTTAAAAGAAAAAGGATGTGATTGAACAGAAATTACAGGGTGTGATTAAATTTGCAAACGTAGCATTTGCAGGAAGGACCATCCCATTGTTTTATCATATGTTTGAAGCTGTTCAGGTTGTCAGCTGATTTTAGTTCATTTGGCAAACAGTTCCAGATCTGAGGTCCAATGGCTTTAAGGCTCTTAGAACCGAAAGTTACTTGATTTGGTCGAAAATGGCTTAAATTGTTAGGATTCCGAGAAGGATTCTTTGAAGTTCTTGAGCAGAAAATGCTTTGGATAAAAGGTGGATTCAAGTTTTTGATTGTCTTGAATATTTCGATGCAAAGAGTTCTCTGACGTGCAACTTGCATTGTGCACTTTTTTGCAAGTTGCTCGTCAGAGAACCCTTTGCATCGAAATATTCTATTTCGAACATATTGAACATATATTCGAACTATTGAGAAAGGCCAGTTTTCCAAGGAAAATTTTCCAGCTTATTTGTAATCTTGAATACAGTTTTCTATAAAGATATCAAACACATGCATTACCAGACATGTCAGCATTCTGCATAGTATAATTTCATTCATTTAAAAGGTAAAGGTGAGTCCCATGTAAGGTTCCGTACTTTGGGGGAGTGCACGTAAGAAGGACACTTGTCCTGAGCCGCCGGCATAGTGAGGTAGGGTGGCCAGTTCCTTTCCTCGCTGCCTTTAACTTGCCCAGTGTTGCCACCAGGTACCCATTTGCTGCTGGGTGGACAGTGAGCGAGCATCCAAACTATGATCCGAAGGTTTGGCTCGAACCATCGATGTTCTGCTCAGCAGTCAAGCGCTTTAACCACTATGCCACTCGTCCATTTCATTCATTTAGACAACGAATTAATTGAATTGCAAATTTGGACTCAAGGCAGTTTTAGTGGTCCCGTTACTGAAAGCACCGTTGCTTTATCCATTTTGATCTTGGATCAGGGATAAATATAAGTTCTTTGAACTAGTAGCTTGCCTAAATGCTATAAAATGTCTATAAATTTGCCTATTGCCACACATTAGTTCTTCATGGTGTCAATAAGTACATAGCAAATACAGTAAAGGTACTTCAAAGCAATTTAATTCAAACGTGCGCAACAGTATTCTTCCACAAACCGGCTCAAGTACAAAGTTTTCCACACCATGCAACCCGAAAAATGGTCATTTTCGTTCAGTGAGACATCGCACTCTAGTTTACCCGATATACGAGCAATTTTGTTGGCAAGGCATGCACTGGCATGTTGATACGTTAATCTCTGGCTTGGGTACTCTAAAAGGGTAGAATACAATCCATATTTAACAGTCTTATGATATTTAAACATGCTTACCCTATTTCCTCGAAGGAGCACACTCCTCGAATGAGCGCCCCCCTTTAGTAACGATTTACCAACAATAACGAACAGAATGAAAACAAGACAAATCAAACCACTTAAATCACACATGTGAAGACTGCTTGATCTATTGCTTGAAAGAGGGCCATGCCGGTCTGGACATATTCAAGGAACAGTTATCAATTTTGAGTGAACCAGACTTGAATCCATTTGAAAGGCTGGCTTCAGAACAGGATATTGCTGATGCCACACCAGAATCCAAGCTAATAGATATCGACGAAGAGGAGAAATTGATATTTTTCTTGTGGCCCTTTCCTGTATATTGCTTTGTAAGCTTTCCATTTTCATATGGTTTCCTGACTGATTCTCTTTTCTTTGTATTTCCTACCTCTTCATATGTTGCGTTTATGTGTCTACCCACAACTGCTGGAGAAGATTGCGTCTGCATGTCTAAGAAATCAAATGAGCGCCCCCCCCCAAAGAAACAGATTTGTAAATGAGCGCCCCCTCGAATTACCGCCTCCCCTCGAATGATGACTTTAAATGAGCGCCCTGGGCGCTCTTTCGAGGAAATACAGTACTTGGAGAAATTCTAGTGCATCAATACCGCTGATTCTGTGGATTATTAGGAAAGAGATATCAGCGTCTTTATGCAGTTTTAGTTTAAAAATAGGCGTTTTTTCTTTGGCACTTAATCTCTTAGTATGATGATGATTAGAGGTTGAATTACTGCACTTTAAGCGTGCATCTTACTTGTCAACGAAGTGCATACGTAAGTAAAATGATTCCATAATAAGTTCCAAAGACTAGCATGACCTGTAAAATGTACAATTTGAATGGATATTTATATTGGGCTTTATAAGCTCATATTGATTTGTAATCTCTGTAAATAATTGTTTTTGCTATGATTTTGTACGGCTGAATATTCCTCTTGCATAAAAAAGTACACACTTTTAGTACTAAGGGAAATAAGTGCTTGGCAGCCAGCAAAAGTATTGAGCAGAAAAGCAAATGCAGCAACGACAGCACGATAATAGATTTTGGCCCGTAAACACAAATAAAGTTCTGAGTTGAGCTCCAGCTTAGGAAGGCTGTCATTTCAACCTGAGTTTGGGAACTAACTATAATAAGCATAGATATGTAAAAGCCACTTAATTATTTGTGATACAATAATGATAAATTATATTGCTGGTACAGTCAAATAAGTTATTGCTCTAGTGCACTCCTGATAAACCATCATTCAAAGTAACTTACTAAGATGCCCTTGCGGCTCTCCATAGTAGCTGCAAAACTGCAGTCACTCCATACTTATTGTCATTGTCATATTGTCTCCAATAAAATTTCGATAAATTTGACATGATCACATGTCACTCTAAGTTATTTTGGATAACATATACACGCATACTTATAAAGTAACTGACAGAATGCAGATGGCTGCCATTTTGGGAACTGTTAAAATTAGCAAAACTGCATATAAGATGTGAACGCCTTACAACCACCTGCAGCCGTTTAACTAGCTTCTAAGAAATTCATAGAAATACTTTGCCGTACGCAACCTGTAAAACTTGTAGATAGTTCAGTTGTTGAACATACTCATTCATTTACACATATACTTGCATGAATAAATATATAAACATATATATATATATATATATATATATACGACGTATTGTGTATGTTTATATATGCTTGTATAATGTGTTTTATATATTTATATAAATTTTATAAAAATAATAACTAGTTTCTCTCATCTCTTGGTAAATATGCCGCTACAAATTTTTGCTTCCGTATTGTTCTAAGATCCCATATGTATTGAATACCCAGGTCTTTTATTTCTTTTGCATTCATGTTAAAGCACCAGGGGGTAGACATGATATTTTGCTGTTCTTGGAATCTTCTTCGTAATATTGTACTGTAGCGCGTCAGTTTTGTAAGTCGTTGAATTACATGTTGTGCTATGGATGTAAAAAATAATCTGAGGTCTCGGCAGCTGAAAGCAAGAACGCGGTTATATCGATAACTGACAGCGTCAAATTCTCATGAAGTTGAACATTTCAAAGCTTTTGCTTTCCTTATGGCAAGTTGGAGCTGCAGTCTGCGCGAAATGTCTTTTTTACCTTTTAATGGTGCAGTCCTTTCATCCTGGCCTTGTGCGATCCGACATTGCCATGGAAAAAATTGATGGTGTCCAATAATATTAAAATAGATAATAGTAGCGTCGTTTTGTTCAGGGGGGGGGGTGGGGTTGGAGGCGCACAGGCAATCTGAGCGTAGCGAGCATCAATCAGCTGGGAGGCCTGGTAGCTCCAAGTAGTGCTCAAAAATGCATTGAATTGCTTGAGCTCGGTTGAATTCTAATACAATGCTCCAACACGATACAAAAAATGTTCAAGTTAACTATTCTAAGGGGGTACGGAATCACTTTTTGGACTTCCGTGGAGCTTCTCCCGCAAGCTACCTCCTGGCTTCGGACTTGGCTATAGCTTTTTCCACTGCAAATAAGAATTTATGTAAGCTGTCGTAATTGAATTGCGGAAGGCTGCTACAAAGATATATAGTAGATTATGTGAACAGGGGCACATTTTCTTCCAGACTATGCAACGGGTGTGCTACATCAAATTATCAACAAATAAAATGTTTCCTTTTAAACAATGCTTCATTGTGATGTCATCTTAATACAGAGTTGCAGTGGAGAATACCACAACTTGCAACTGCATCTCGAACAAAAATTACGTTTATTCACAAAGTTAGACTTTTCTGCAACCTCATGAATACAATTTCAAAGATGTCTTCCGGCCGTAAGCCGATTAGTGAGCATTTTCAAAAATATTTGGCCGATGGAGCACTGCAAATTCTTTACTTGGTACACCTGAATCCTTTGTTAAACTATTCTTTACTATGCACAAGACAAAAGGATCTTTCTTTATGCTCAACAGGCGGCTGTTGAAATGAAGGAAAAATGTTTGCACCCGGCCAATATTCTGACCAATCCCAGAGCTGCCATTTTGAACCTGGCAATTTTGGCGGGAAAATTTGAAGAATTTTTCTGACGCCATTTACTAGTCAATGAGCAGCAAAGATTAATTGTTGGCTTCTCAGAAACCATTCAATACGTATGCAAAATCAGAAAATTACCAAGAGAGGAAAGAATTGCAGTTCGTGCCATTTACACAAATTAGTTATTTAATCAAGAAACATAATGCTCTTCCAATGGTTGTGCAACTATGAAGAGAAAAACAAGAGCAAGTTGCCCCATTAAAGGTAGGCTATAGAGAAGATTGAATCAACTGTAGCGAAACCAGAAAGTTAAGGTACTTTAATTTTCATTCCATCTTCTCAGACGTAGGAAAATAGACGGAAAGCTCACCTTTAGCTCTTTAATTGGAAAATTATAGAAAATTTCATGACGTAAAGATCTAAACCGTTTGCTTCTTGAAGACTGACAGCATCATCTCAGTAAACGTTGACGCTTATTAGATGGCCAGTGGAGCATTTAGAAGGTCTGACTCTTTTATGAATGTCATGCTAATCCGACGAATGACTAAACAACACGAATGGTTTGACTAGCAAAAGCCCATGAGATCATTCCTACAATTTTCCCTGTAACTATAAAAATTTATCAGTAGTGCTCTAGGGGTATATGGAATCTGAAGGCACTAGCAAACCGGATGTCTGTGAAATTAGTGTGAATACAAAAAAGCATATTGCAGTCAGGCACTGATATGCAAAACCAACGTTCACTACAACGTATATTCAGCCTTCTTAACCTTGGACTAATAACAAGAAAAAAATTTTGTTGAAACTTCTGATATATGATTAAAAACACACCTTAGTACACAACTGACTATTTGCCATTTTCATCTGTAAAAAGAAAACAACGACGTGAACTGAAAAGAATGATTAAACATGTAGAAATTCGGAGTTGGTGCAGAGTTTGCTTATAGCAATAGCTATATTAAAATTTCGTTCACACTTCTTGTATCCAATTTAATATGCGATAAAAAAGAAACATATATTATGTCACTTTTATTTAGAAAATCTGGCTCAAGCAAAATTAACAAGAGACAAAACTAAACACTGATATATAATAAAGGGAACATGAAATATACACGTATTGGTAAAGTAGGACTAGAAAGTAGTAAATCATGATAATTATGGTAAAAGTTATATTCCTAAATTATAGAATTGGTTAGTATACTAGATATTTACAAGCACTGAATTTGCAATTAGGACCATTCCATTGTTTTTCTATACTTTGAACTTTTCTGATTTTTCTGTTGATATTTTTCCACATAGGCACACTGTTTCAGCTCTGTAGTCAAAAAGAATTCAGACTGGTTGGACTCAAAAACTGTTTGAATATGCCGGACAAGGGCTAGGCTATTAGGATATCTTAATGAATAACTTGAAGAATGTACTTTAAAGATATACTGCATAGATGGTGGATCTAGGCAATATACTGCTTGCAAAATCTCTATAAAAAGGGTTCCTTCACGGAGAAAGTGCATCATGTACTAATCTGATCTCAAAAGCAATCACTACATGTACCTAAGTGATCGTTAGAGAGAAACATAGAGCTAGCCCTGAACAGTGTCTAGTGGCTCAGAAAGGATCTCTGGTAAATCAAGTGAAGAGTAAGCGGTGCTCTGTACTTCGAATGCCTTACAAACCGTTCACTGCTCGGTTTAGGACGGGGAGATATCCAATTTGCAAGTGAACATCAGTTTTTTTCCGAGTGAAGAGTTGTCAGCTGTAGTATTCTCCACTGCAACTCATCGACAAGATAGCACCTCAAAGAAACATAGTGAAAATGAGAGCATCTTTGGCTAATACTTGCATACATATCCGCTGATTGGCCTAAACAAATGTCCACCTGTTGAGTATTTGGCTTCACTTTGATAGCTTCAAAAGGTGCATTACTTAGAGGATAGAAATTCCAAGGGTTTAGTAGCTTCTAAGGTGCTGTAGACAGTTGGTCTAAATTAGTTTCATGTATAAAAGACATGTAAACATCAACTTTAAACAATGTCATATTATAATAATTATTATTATATAAGGGTTTGTTCATAGAATCCTGCTTATCGAGCCAGCTCACTTGGCAAGTTCACGTCTAACTGTTCTCCCCATGCAAAATTTGTTCACTGTTAATGTGAGAAGGCGGGATTGGAAGTAAAGTCTCACACACAAGCTCCTGAGATCTCAGTAAGTAGGTTGAGAACTTTCCCATTTTGACAGTACAGCCCGAATACAGGTCTAAATATACAGGTACAGTTCTACAGAGCTTTAGCCCTATAGAAACATCCATCGAAAGTTTCTCAACCAAGTGTTTTTAAAACACCTAATTGAGTCAATGAAGGCAATCAAATGTTATTTGATGTAGAGCTTTTTATAGCAAATAATTAATTATGCTTGGTAAGTCTTTGGGACGCTCGCTACCTCTGCCCTTGACCCAATACGATATTGAACAAAGCCTATTGGTGTTGATATCTGTTTTCCCAACTTTTATCTTACAAAGCATTATGGGTATATCAACGTTGATCCCTTCCTAATGAACATAAAGGGAATGAAAACAATAGTCTTCATGTATAAATTCATTTCATTTTAATATCTTTTTCATTTTAAAGATGAAAAATATTTTCCAAAAAATACCTAACTGAATTATGTAACAAACTACACAAAATTTAAAAAATTGCAAACAAGACATGGAATCCAAAACAAAACCGAATAAACACACATAGTCCTGTTACGTGTAATGTAATGGTAGGCTTGCGTGTTTCCATGTTGACAGGCGTTAGGGGCTTCTTGGCAAATCAGTACATTCATCTACGCCGTGAATCATACCTGGGATAAGCACAACTTGGTATCAATCTAGCGAAGTTTTTCATACTTGGCAAAGACGGTGTTGTACCTTACGTTTACTACTGCTGCAATGGTATTCTTTTCAATCTGTCATCATAAAATGAATGTAATTTTGCAAGGCAATATCCAGTGTTGCAGGGCAAAAACTTCTGACACCCCCCAATGAAAGTATGGAAGTTACGCCCCTGGTTTACTGGACTTATGAATTATGCTAAATTGTATCTATCACTTAACACCATCCAGGGTTTATATAGGAGTATTGTCGAGCCGAATTTACAATATTGTTGCTCAGTGTGGGGATGTGCAAATAGGATCTGTTCTTGATGGGCTGCAGAGATTTAAAAATAGAGTAATTAGAATCAATTCTAATACTAATATGATGCCCCTGTGCCACTTCTGCTGTCACAACTAGGAGTTCTCTTTGTTTGTACCTAGTAAGGAAAGAGTCTGCAAAGCTAGTTTTCAAGCCGCTGATTAAGCTAGTACCAAGGTACATGCAAGATCCATAGAGATTTTCAGACTTATCCTCGTGTTTTGCGCAATACACATTGTGATTCGAAAATTCCATTTCTGCAGACAAGCGGCAGTCAAAATTGTTTAGCTTATAGAGAGGCAGAAATATGGAACAATGTAGATACTAGGTGAAGCAAATACAAACTCTGTTGAGCTTCGGTCACAACTATTAGCATGGAGTTTTCTTCATTCATTGCATATAGTAACATTAGACCGATATTTGTTACAGTACCCACCAAAAGAAACGTACCATGTGATTTTTTCAGGCTCAATCGAGTTTAAAGTACAATTTCTTTTGGTGTGTATTGCCGTTCCCTAGGGAACTCCGAAGCTAGGTACAGAAAAACAACGGCAATCATTTCAGATCTTACTTACGCTTCATTTCTGTATATGTTATTCTGTACATTTCTGTATATTATAATTTTTAATGAGGTTTTGTGCTGCAAATCTCCAATGGGACGTTTCTATTGGTGGGTACTGTATTTAGGGGTGATCTATTACTTAAGCCTTTTGTATCTATTTGATTACTTTTAACTTTTATTAGTTTTGTAATTAGTTTGTTTTTCACATTGCCCAGTGTAAAGCAGTAACATCTTACTGATTGGTTACCATGCACAGATAACTAAGATTGAAATGAAAATGAAACAAAATAGCAAATTCGTCTTCATAAGTGAACTGGTTCGATAGTCATAATAGAGCTCATATGAACAGGCTCTGAAAGGAACGAAGTGATGCCGTCAAAAGCATGTGCTATGGTATAACTCAGATTATCAATCTCTTTGTTCTGTCATAATTTTGAGGTTGAAATATTAAAGGAAAAGTTTAGAACCTTACTGGTTTAATATTAATGGCACTAGTGCTTTTATAAAAGAGAATGCTTGCAACGAAATTAAGGAGTAATAATCATTTTTGCAACATTTGAAGAATGTACTTCTTCTTTTTTGGCTTATAGAATACAGGAAGGTAAAGCATAGTGTGTGTGTGTGTGTGTGTGTGTGTGTGTGTGTGTGTGTGTGTGTGTGTGTGTGTGTGTGTGTGTGTGTGTGTGTGTGTGTGTGTGTGTGTGTGTGTGTGTGTGTATGTGTGTGTGTGTATGTGTGACTGATAAGAATATCTACAGAACACCATTCATCAAGCCAGAAACTTGGAGATAATCCTGAATGAACAGAAATATTTGCAGTTTCTTGCACCCATGACATCAGTGACATGAATAAAAAAGGCAAATTTGCATAATATACGAAAGAAAAACAGACTCTTATCATGAGCACAAAATATGGTCCTTCAACATAGAGTTCCATCATGTGCATATGCTGCTTGGCAACCAATGTGTCATCATATGAGGATTAGTTAGCTGTCCTTGTAGATACCTTTTCCGATTTCTTCTAGCAATGTAGCGTTGAGCTATTAGTAACTCTTTGTAGGCCTTCTTCACAAGAAACCTTAGTTTTCTACTCTTCAAGTATTTCCAGTAGTCAAACATGGAATCATAATGTAATGTTGCAACTCCAGATGCCAGAGATAACTGCAACTGGAAAAGTTTTAAAAGATTAAGTAGACATGAGACGGAAAACGCAGCCTAATAATGAACTTTATAACCATTGCCACGACGATTGCAAGAATCATTAGCACAGAAAGACGCTACCATCTGTTGTATATTTACAGTATTGGCATAACCGATGACGTATCACCAGTGTAGACAATCCATAATACAGTACTAAGTTTAGACAATCCAAAACTTAGACAAATCCATAAAAAAAGGAATCATTGCAGAAATTCATACCCAAGATGTTAAAGTAGGCCTAAACGAGCATTTCAAAACAACTAGTCTCATTATCAGCATGTGCATCAGCATGTGTATGAAAGGCAAGTACAAATGTACAATACAAATATTTTACATGCTGATTATTCGACTAATTGCCTCGAAACTTTCGTTTAGGTCTACTTTGCCATCTTGGGTATCAATTTCTGCATTGGTACCTCTTATTATGAATTTGCCTAAAGTAAGGATAGTCTACACTTATGTATTATAGATTGTCTACAATTGCAATATGTCATCAGATTTGTCAACAAATATACATCAGATAAAGAGCGTCTTTCTGTGATTATGACTCTTGCAATCGTCGTGGCATTGGTTATAAAGTTGATTAAATAAACAATGTCAATTGATAAGTAAAATTGAAATACATACTCAACTCCTATCAGTCTTTCACTTTGGGCAAAAGGCACTAGCGATATTTAACTTGGCATTGGAAACATTCTGTCTGTGATTGTATTGGTTTATTTGTGCAGACATTGTTTTTGAATTTATTTCGTTCATTGCAAAGGGCTGTAGATGGGATTTATCATTACTTTTCCAAGTAAATTTTTCATCAAACAAGCCTTAGATATAACTCAATTATATTTCTCTCTTACAGTTTAGCAATTCCGTTTTATAAAATTGTCCGCACCCAAGTTAAAAGACAAATTTTAAGTTGCATATGCATACATGAATTGTTTACAAGTTGTATACATGAAGTATAAGTTTATTTTGTAAGAAAGTGGCTTATAAGAAAGTAGTATCTGACTGCTTTGTTTACGCAAGACAATAATCGACTTTACTTATTCTGTATAAATTTTTGGTCTAACCTGTGTATTAGAGTGTTATGCTTGCGTAATGCATGTTTGTCTATGTAACACTGTAGTGTGACACAGACTCGGTTAATCATGCTAAGAATGCCTTAACAAAATGTCAGTACTGAAGCCATTGAAAAGCTAAGCAAATTTCAATACTGGAAGCTTTCTTATAAAACGTGTGTAGTACCAGTGCTGCAAATTAATTTATTAAAAAATGCTATGCATCCATTTAGACTTCAGTTCTTTGCAATGTCATCGTAATACAGAATAACTGATGAGAAGATTATAGCCTATGTGCATGGCTGTTTCCTTGACAAGAAGTTCACACTCAGCTATAAAAATGTATGTTATTATCACATCTTTGAATACATTTTCGATGGCTATCTCTGAATTCTAAGAAAAGTTATAAGCTGTTTCATAGGCTTCACAAAGAATTGACAATTTCTTGTTTTCAATCCCAGAGGTTCACCCTGAATCTCCTTTCACTATCAGAACAACAAATATGTCATTCTTCATGAACAGAAGATGATTTAGAGGTAAGGCTAATCTGAATTCAAAGAATTCTCCAACAAAATTCATCACAAATTCGCAAGGGATTCAGATTTGAGCATGATTTATTGGCTCTTGAGATTTCGCTGCTAAATTACTACTTACACTTCAATCCGAACTCCTTCATTTTGACATAGGCCTTACAGTTTGCCGTATAAGGCAATGAAGAAGCATCTTCAATTGTAATGCAGCAAAGAGAGGTGAAAATTATGCAAAAACGCTCAATGTGCAAATAATGGGAAAAATCACAGGGTTCTCATATGAAGTAAACTACCAATGGTTGCATACAAATGCTATAAAGAAACTTTATCCACAGGATGTTTATGAACGAGGAGAGCGTACCATTTTGCTGCAATGAGCTTGTTGAGGTACCCTGCTATTCATGCCATCTCTTCAAGCATGCGAGGATGAAGCTATGCGATTACTTCATTATTACATAACTTTCGTTTGTACAAAGTTAGCTGCTTAATTTAAACTGTAAACTTTATATTTCCATAAAAGACCGGTAGCTTACTTTGGATACTATCTAAATGGACAGTTAGTTGAATATTTGGTAGGAGTGATTTTTTTTGATGTCGTTTTAGGTCGAGGAATGATGCTAACACATAACTGGTGTTGTAAACAATAGCCAAGATAAAAGCTTATACATCTTTTGGGTAAGTTTCATGACGTTTTATCAATAGTGTCCTATAGCAGAGAAAATTAGCAAACTTTTCCTTGCGATGCTACGATTAACGCCAAAGATTTTATCAGAGTAAAGTGCGGATAAGAAGTTAACTTATATTTTCGTAACTTTAACCCTCCTAGCACTGAGTTGGAAGGCAAAGAAGGTAATTTTCAAAAGCATTCAAGAAAGCCAACCACTAGTCTATTCTTTGTTCATAAAGAAAGGCAGTCTTATTGTTTTGAAAGTGAAGGGAGAGTATGAAGGGCCTCTGGGACCAAAGACAAAGAGTGCGTGTGCTCCTTTGTCTTGAGTAGCCTATATTTGAGACTGTTCGCTTTTTCTTCTGAGATTCAACGATATGTATCAAAGATGCATTTACAATGATGCTTTTGAAAAATTTTCTATGTAAATTAATATAAATTCACTTCAAAAGCCAATGGTACCGGCTATAGTTTTCCTTCATTGATTATATTTCAAGATGGCATTTCAAATAGCTACATTATGAGTAGGAGCATCTGACTGCCCTAGGTTAGCTCAACATTAAGTATGAAACGAACCTAAATATTTATTGGTAAAAGAGAATTTTGTGTATTTATGTCTGTTTTTGGTAGCTGCGTCATTAATTTTGTCTTGTTACGTGTTGTTCATAGGGAGTATTGTAAGAGGCTCGAAGTCTGATTGCTTTGTATTTTAGTGCAAACAAAACCACTCAATAGTAACAACAAACCATGGCAATTTGTGAGATAATTCAAACTTCCTTTCACCCATTTTCTCATAAGTAGAAAGGAAATGAGACAGGACCCAAGCGAAGATCACTGTTACCTATTAAGCCAAATCCCATAAATAGCTACCTGGTTTGTTTTGTAATAAATTTTGGTAAAATCATTTTCATTTAAGGTCAGAGAAGAAGGAGATTTTTATATTAATCATTCCAATACAAAATTTCGCTTAAAGCTGACAAATTTCAGTTCTGGTCATGTGTTTCTAGTTTGACTCAAGGTTGTCTGAAATAAACTATAGTCAACACTTAAACAGGCGCGCTCCCTGTTCACTTTTGGAAAAACTATCAATACCAGCAAGTCTTTTTTGTAGATAATTCATTCTACTTTCTAACATTTCTTTTATTATTTAATACGCGTATGTTGTAAGCAACCTCAGGATTGAGCCAAAGGGGGCAGGGAGCTATAGACCCCAACGGGGACCTGTAGTCCCTGCATCGAGAAAAACTCTGACATTTCGTTGGGAATTTCTAAAGGAAACCTCCTGTACTAATTGCAGGCAAGCCTCATCACATGGTGTTGTATTTGCATGCTGTCAAGTTTTCGTCTTTTTTGTACTGAAGGGCATAAGATGCATTGAGACTTAGTAGATAGATCTATAGGGTTTAAGACATTTTTGGCAAAGTCTACATATTTGAAAACTTGGTCTATGAATTTGCAAACTTTAAAACTTTGTGGCAAGCCTTTATTTAGTAGTTTTCGTCGGTGTGGGCGTAATCTACGTTGATATAACGTACTCACTAGAAAGGAATACCAATTAAAATGGCAGTTTCTAGCAACGCATATAGGACTGAGCCTAAAGCCCTTCTCCCAGCATTTTTCCAAGACTTTTCAACCTCTTTATGTTCATTGTAGAATTTCCTTAGTTCTGTGCCTATGTACTGTACTACTTTTTGTACTTTTACTACATCTGTGCAACAAGTCACTTTGGAAGATAGATTTTAAGTCATTCTAGAGGGCAAAGTTTGAAAAATGTTTAGAGAGCCAGACCCAACCATGGTGGACCCCCCATGTCACTACCAGAGATTCTCTTACGATATAAACTAGGTGTGAATTTACAAGGGTGACTTGTTGGTTATGCAACTGATTTATGTAGCCCCCCGTAAGAGGTCTAACTCCCTGTCGGGGAAAACCTGGTGCCACCCCTGAGCAAACTTCAGATTTCTATTCTAGCTTTTTAAGTATGCAAATATTTTATGATGGTCTCCTGAAAGCCAATATACTTTGATTGACGGGGCTACCATGGAAAAAAATTTAACTTGAAATGAAAACCATTTCTTTTATCAAAAATAGTTTCGAAATTGAAACTGATTTTCCTGTCCATACGCTAAACCCTTCCATAATCAAAAACCTTAATCCACAAAATATTGGACAAAGTAAGTTAACTGTAAAAACATACTATGGTGGTTAGAGGTCCAGGCAGCATCTGAACGAAATCCAAACTTTGCTCGTGTTTCTGGCTGTCATACAGCTTTGATGGATATATTGGTGACTGGAAATAATCTGCAACGGAGTAGCTGAAAACTGAATGATGCACAATGATCCACAGAAGCTGTCTCACGAATCTTTTCAACTGCAATCGCGTCCAAAATGTTGGTGGCAGCCCTTTGACCTACGAAAACAAGACCATTACAAATAGATTGTCCTTGAAAGATCCTCATTTGCAAAAATTCTTTATAGACTACAAGAATAGATCAAAATGTAATCAGAAGAATGGGAGAATTATTTTAGCAAGATTGAGTATAGAACCTCAAAAACCCTCAACAATGATAGAATATAGTGAAGCAGTCTTGAGATTGGAAGAAGAAAGACGATTGTTGACTGCCAACATAGTGAAGGGAAAATTCTATGGCAAAAACAGAAGTCTCTACGAGAAACTTAAGAAAAAGTATGTTGTCTTGCCAAGAAAACTCAATTATCCCTACCCGACAGAGCCTCCTACCGGAAAGTTTCAATTGATAGTAGGATCTTCTTACCAATAGCGTTCAGCAAGGGTCTATCAGCAAAAATAATCTAGATAAAATACCTAGTTGTACTCCATTAGACCTCTGGGTTATTAGCTCCGTATAACTGGTCATATTTGTCTAATTGCCATGCTACTTTCTCGCTTGAAAATACTTCAGTGAAAGATTACATGTGAATCTTTCGATTGTACATTATTATTTTTTGTGAAGTAAAAAGGTAACTACAACTAAGATGCACTACAAAGATACACTACGGTTCTATGTCCCATCATCCACAGAGGCAAAAGGCATAACGTCACCTAGTCCCCACTGTAAATAAGACTTACATAAGTAGCAAGTATCTCATTACCATTGAATTTCTTAACCATCAATACATTCCATAACTATGAAATCTACGAACGAAATAAAGAATACCGTCCCTAAAATACATGAGTTCAAAAATATTGCCGGCAACAGTAATCAGCATCAACGCAATGACTGAAAAATATCAGTGACAATTTGTCGGAACCAGATAGTAAAATCTTAGTAGTGATCGTTCTGTTCCAACTAAGTTAGTCCGTATAGTAAACAGAAGTCAGGGACGATTTGCCATTTCCCTGATACTAGGAGGGCCGGAAAAGCTCTTTGGTTTGTTTTAAATCTTATCATGACGTAATCAGGGCCAAAACGATTTTCAGTTTACCTCAGGTCCTAACAATTTCTCAGCAGACCTGATAGGAAGGCTATTGTAAGAAGGGAAGGAGGTTTCATGTAATTGTTTTAGACGCTAGTGTTGATCTATACACAATTCCTTACTTTTTTATATGCACTGTCCAAACTCCTCAGCTTGTCAAAGGGGAACACCTTGTCAATACTTAATAAGTATCATTATGTTTGAGGTAGTATACGTGCACAAAAATTAAATTTATCAAGTAAGTTTCCAGGGATTACATGGTGATGTTTATTAGCTGAATAACTACTCTGCTTATACGTCAATAACACTATGAATAATTGCATTGTCCATTATCTGTGGTTATCTATATCACTGTACTTTGAGAAAGTAGAGTTTGGACTGCCCTCAGCAATAAGTAACAAATGGGGATAGGAACTTTCTATATTAAAGCTTAATCTGAAACAACGTCAATGCATCAAATTATCTTATTTCGATGTGATAAATAAAAAGAATAATAATTACCTTACGTCAAAGTCATATCACTGATATCTTACTATCAGATTTTTTCGCTTTGATCTCTTTCATTGCGTATCCAAGAACACCCTTTCAGGTTACTATAGTAAAACTAGACTTACTAGGAGAAACTGATGGTGATATCTCAAGGGCAAGTTGCAATGTGACTGATTGCATAGCGTATATATGGTATCTGTTTCTAGTGTTTCCATATAATTCTAATTCTTCTCTGTAATTATCATTTACTAATGCATTAAGTGATGGGCGAATGGCCAAGTGGTTAGAGTGCTTGACTGCTGAGCAAAACATCTATGGCTCGAGCCGAACCCTCGGATCATAGTTGGGATGCTCGTTCACTGTTCACCCAGCAGCAAATGGGCACCTGGCGGCAACACTGGGGAAGCTAAAGGCAGCGATGAAAGGAACCGGCCACCATACTGCACTATGCCAACAGCTCGGGATAAGTGTCCTCTCTAACAGGCACTCCCCAACGTACAGAATCGTATATGGGACTAGCCTGTACCTTTACCTTTAGGGACAGGTCATTAATTACTTGTGGGGAGGGGGTGGAAGACGCTCTCATATATTTGATGGAATTCTCATCCCCCCTCTCAGATATATGTAAATATTTTGATCCCCACTCCAGGATTTCAGAAGAAGCTCCATAGTCCTTCTCCTGAAATGCTCTTTATTTTTCAACCCCCCTCCCACTGAGTGTGCAGAATTTTGGTCCCCCCTCCCAGATGTCTTTCACCCCCTCCCCTGGAAGAATTAATGCCGGTCCCTTATCTATACCTTTACCTTTTAACGCATTAAATATTTAGTTTTCTGCTTTTATGCCTTTGAAATCTCTCAAGGAAAATGCGATATTATCTATCTCTCAGTTTTGTTTAATATTTCTTCTGCTCCTTCCCGATACTAAGCCTGGTCTGGTTTACGTAACGCCGTAAACGACGGAGATGCGCCATTTTCATTGGAGGCGTGGCGGCGATGTATTGAAATCCAAGTATCTCAATTAGGTCAACTTGGTAAAACGTCAGACATACTGAAGGGGCTACTGTGCTTAAATATTAAGAATGACTTAAAAATGAATTTAGGAACATTATGAGAAGTTGAAATCATTTCCATTGTTCCAGTCTCGACTGGAGTCTCAGAGAAATCACCAAGAAGACGTTGCCATATCATCCTAAGCATCTCAGTCGCATGTTTGATTATGTGATGAAATCAGGTTTTGTGTGGAATTCTCTGACAAAGGTCCAAGAGGGAAGATTTCATAAATGCCATTCAATGTTTTTGAAAATTACCAAGCGTTCAATATCAGATCCTATTTTCTTCATGATAAAGCTATTTGCTACAAGTAATAACTGCATTATGGACTGTGTCTTGAAAATTTTAATCGTCTGAGCAAACCTGTCGTACAATCTGCCTTCTCCTGTGACCAAAAGCTATGGGACAGATAGTTGAATTGAAGCAAAGGCTTTATTTCATTCTATAATATATTGCAGGCATTCCAAATATTGTTTTTCATATACAGAGATTCTTCTGACTGTCTTAGTTTTTTAGAACACACAACTTTTCAGCATGTTTATTATTATTATAATGCATAGAGGCACAAAGGTGGTTGTCCATCAGTTTTCGGAATCAATAATGGTAATTCAAGAAGTAGAAATGTTTTTGTCGTCAAGTATTTCTCGAAAATTTAAAAATATAACTTGTGACCATGTTCATTCTGCAGTTATTATCAAAGTAAGTGAACAAAGTTACAAGCTAAAATTGCTCACCTTTTCCTGTTATGGAAAATGAGTGGCATTTCCATACAATCTATCATTTGTATTGTGGCAAGAGGGAATGTGAGAGGAGTAGAAAAGCACGAGAAGATACCAAAATATACATGTGAACGAGTAGCAAAACGGAAGAGACTAAAGTTCTTGGAGCTGTGCACAATCTGAGAAGATATATGTAACTTGGTCTCTGAGTCCCCTTCTTTTGCACACTGCCTAGGACAATATTTTGCCGTCGTTGACAGATTTAATATATCGCAGCATTGAGAACTGATACATTGAGCCATTTTAAATGTTGTTAGAAAACAACGTTGCCGACCCCAGCAGAAATTGAGCCGAAAATATAAGACCATTCTTGATAGACTTCACCTCTTACGGTCCATTCTAGCTGAGGTCCTGTCAGTTTGCACGCGCATGCAAGGATGCCAAATCAGTAGAAAACTTCTCATTCCACAGCTGTTGAATTCATGCAATCCTCAAATCAACTTTCTGATAACGTTAATTCCGGAAAATATAAAATAATATTCTTTAGTGTAAAAAGCATACACACCTTTGATATAGTGTTGGCATGCTTTGAGCCTCTTCTCTGTGTCAGCTCTCCAATCATATTCTGCAGCTCATAATCGTAGTACACGTGATACTCTTTCTTGTAATACCTACAAATGAACATCAGAATTTCAGTTGCTAGCAACAGCAAAACAACATACATCCGAACCAACGCAGTCAATCGATCATGAGAAGAAGTAACGTTTGAAATTCGAGGCCTATTCTCTTCAAGACGTTATGTTAATAGTCATCGTCTGCTATTCGCGAGACACTGAAGGTTCAATATGCTTCCAAGATTAGACATAGTATTCTATAAAGACGGAATAGCTTTAGAGCTGACTACTGACTCTGGACTTCCTTAAATTAACGCAAGGATATTGAAATCTCCTAAGCTACAGTGTACCATTACAGTTCACATCAAATTACTAGAATTACCTAAAAGGAGAGGGCTAAAAAGTTTTATACTTAGATAGTGTTGTGACGACTGTTGATTGACAAAATGCACGAGCAGAAATCAAGTAGCCAAGACATATGTGTTATTTAATGGAGTTCGTAGGGAACTTGCAGATAATTGATGCCAAATATACATGGAGTAAGCCATCAAAAGCACTTGTAAGTGCACAGCGTACATAAGACGATCTCGATGCAATTTTTAACACCAGCACTAAAATATGAAATGCCTAAATGGCCTCCCAGGGAAAAGAAAAAGGGAAAGTTTAGTGCTTATTGGATGGACTGTCGTAGAAGAATGGATGGGAGAGTTTGAATATTAAATTTATTGGATGAAAGTGAGCACATGCTACAAGAGAGGATTAAAGAAAACAACACAGGTGCGGATACGATATATGCAATGGTTCAATTGGTGTACAATTCAATTTGTGATTGAAGAATGCTGATATGAAGGCTCATAAATTGAACTTGTTATGAAAGTATCCAATAGTCCAAACACAGAGTATTTTACACCTTAGAATTAAATGAAACTTTCTGAAGACTTTGCAGGCATATCTAGGCATATAAAACTCTAAGTTTAAATAGCAAAGAAATTACTTTCGTATTGAATTAACAACAATCACTTACAAGTTGATCAATCTGCTAGCAAACTTTCCGAGTACACGGTTTATTAATCTGCCGTCATCTCTGTAAGGGTAGTATGGTATATTCTCTCTATCATCCATTCCCCTCTCCTGTGGAAGCATCAAAATTTGCTGCATTATCTAGGTGAAAACATAACTGTTCCAATTGCAATATATCAGCTTATGACAGTAGCAACTTTCGGTATGAAATCAATGAAAGCTGTACATTCAGAAAAGTGTGAAAGATACCTTAATGTTCCATTCCAAGTCTACATCATGCCATACCATTTTGGGGTATTCTTTATATAGGAGTTTAATGGCACCTTCGTCTCCATAGGAGAACAAACTTCTATATGTCCGCGAATTATTAAGCAAGCTATATAACCCAAATGCATTCACAGGTATCAGCCCACGACAATGATATTGCAAGATTTGATGCAAAGGGTGAATTTTTGATAAATGCCTATGCATTGAGATACAAATAGGTTCCATTTTGATGTGTGTTTTTAACAGATGGCCAATGTTTGATCCATGAAAGATATCACTAATATGAAGCTCTGCTTTAGCTATTGTCCATTGTAGTCCATCGTTTGGTGTGAAGACATGTCCGGCTAAAAATATGTAAGCATATGCATATGTCAATATCAATCAACATACTTTTCTCAACGCATGAGGCACAAACGTGCCTGAATGCTGATACTGAAGAGTGATTTACTGTAGTACTCAGTTCAAAAGTAAAAGCGATGAACGAGCTAATGTGCGTGTCTGTGTGTTTGTGTGTGTGTGTGTGGGGGGGGGGGGGCGTTCTATAGGGAACAGGTATCAAGTTTAGAAAAGAGTAAAAGAACTGGGATAGAATTTGTAAAGAGCAAGATAGAGCAGAGAAAATTATCTGCAAAAATTAAAAATTGAACCGTGAAGTTTTCGTAGCTGCAAGACAGAAAATTTATTAAAAGAATGAATGAGGAAAACCATTTCTGAAAGCTAGCTGAGTAACTTTCATGTTGTGCTGTATCAGAATATGATGTAAACCAAAGGAGGCATTCAAATCTTCTGATGCATTGTTGGATAGCAGTATGTGACTTCAAAGATTATTGTGAATAATAGAGTAACAATAGCATAATGTCACAGCAATGTTTACAAATATATCCAATTTCATCATTGTCTAAGCTAATATACTGTATATGCATATGATCATTAAAAAATGTCTGTGCTTGCACTCTTTCACTGTATTCCAGGAATATCTGTACAACTTTTGTACTTTTGTAAAGTAATTGTGAGAATATGTTCCAACAGTACTGCTAAGGGTGTTTGCCAAAAAGATTTTGTAATCTTCTAGTTGAACTAAGTGCTTTGGGAGAAAATTGGCCCGCACATCACTTAATCTGGCTCTCGAGAGCTTTCGCATGATTCTGATGATGGCATGATGATAAGCATGGCTCATAAGAGTAAAATATGTGTAAAATTTAATGATTGTGCTCTAATTTCGTCTGTTATTTCCAAAACATGATCTATGAATTAGAATATGTGATATGGCATCTCAAGATGATTTTAGATCACCTTGTTTGCATTTACAGATAGACAGCACTATTTCATTGTGTTGTAAAATGATGTTTGTCAGTTGTTAGTTGTGCCATAACCCACTGCCCCCTCACGTGAGAGGAATATTTGATAAATCCAGAAACAATCATCTAACAATATAATAACTTGCAGTTTCTGTTCATCTGGCCCTTTGAGGCCAACTATAAATCTGATGTCGCCCTCGAAGAAAATGAGTTGACACCCTTGTCCTAGTAAATAATCCTACTTGGGGAAATTTTAAGCCAATATTGTTATTTTTAGGGTATTGCCAATTCATTCTTCCCTGCAACAACTTGTCTGATTTAAGCTGACATGCTCTTTTAACAATGTTTAGACTCTAGGGGTTACTTCCTACCTCTCTATACGGGAGACTCCATGTTAATTTTTGGGGTCTGGGATTTCACAAAACAAAATTTTGGGTATGTGAATTACAGCTTTAAATGAATATAACTATTGCACAGATGGAAATTTCAATCTGGATTTGATAGTTTATGCAGGAAGTCTCATAGATGACAGAAAACTAGAGTATGAATCTTCATACTGGAACACAGGAATAGCAATGTTTTGTCACATATTTGATGGACTATTCAGTTCGAACTCAATTCAGTTCGAAAGTTCGAACTCAAACTTTCGAAAGCATGGTCATCTGTTCTAGCCATAGGTATATGAATAACTTGAAAGAGTGAGTATCAATGAGTAATATCTCATTGTACAACTTGAATGGAGGTATGTCGGGGAACTCTTCTCTTGTGAGAAATGTGTCATCTAGGCTCAGCATACGGTTTTTATATAAAATTGGTTGTTAAGAGAGCAATACTCGTCTGCTTAAACTGTTAAGAAGTTCAGTACCGAATTTTTGAGGCCTAAGAAAGTTTATAAGTTCTCATGCTTGTAATATCTAATTTTCTTGCCACCAAGCCCCATCTGTTACTAATTTTTATAGATTTCATGCAGTAATGAATATACTTCAGTGTTGTACTTGTATATTCCCTGTCTTTTTGTTTAGCACCGCCGTATTACACAAACTCAAATATTTTTTTGCAAAGAAAATCTTAAAAAACGCCCAATACTCAAATCATGAAAACGCTAGTAAAGCTTCAGTACTATGCAAAACAAACTTTTAATAAAAAGGCGTGTGCAGGTTGAAGGACATAGTCTTAATTGGATATATCTATTGCCTTGCTGGTAAGTTTAATTCGGGTTTGATATTTCATGCAGGAATCCCTCTATTAGTTTATAATACACTTATATATTATTTCCTATGAATAAAAGAGTGCAATACATAATATAGCTACCTTTAGTAGTACTGTTCTGTATGGCAACGGGCCTCAACTTTCTTTCAGGATCAACTGCAAACAGGGCAATTTGGGCTGTGTTGTTCCTCATTGTTCTACCAGGACTGTATTTTGCTAAGATATCCGGCATATGAGCTATACCCTCCAATGCTGGGTATTCCACCACATAGACTTTATTTTCTTCTATTGACTGATAAAAATGGGTTAATTTTGGTTACATGAACTTGCAAACAAGGTTTCAGTTTCGTATTCGTGGCCCACCTCACGACTACGTGTTTGATTCCTAAATACACCTACTGGAAAATACCTTTAGTAAATAAACCATCTGTACGCATTTAAGTTAGGGTAAAGTTGATTGACAAGTTCATTGTCATGAATTATACAATCAATGCCAAAACTCTTGGAACACTTACTGTATTTTTTGATCTGGCTGGTGAGCGTTCCCCTCTCCCCTTGAAAACAATGTTGATTTATACAGGTTTTATACACAGTAAATAAGTCAAATTGCATTCACACAACTGTCAGCTAACCCAACCGTTAATTCAACATTGTTCTGGGGGGTAGGGGGGGGGCGTAATCCGTTGTGCTTCACCGGAATCTCATAATTGTCACATAAAATGCTGCGGTCAAAGGGTGTTCCAAGGACTTTTGGCAGTGATTGTAGATATTTCCGTAGTGACAAGAAACGCAGTCAGTGGCTAATAAGGAGTAAAAAATATATGAAATCGAGGTTGAGAGTGACAATGTTGGTGCTGGTATCGGTGAGTATAATGATATTGGCTTATTGGAAGTACCTCTCGAATATCTTGGTCCCTCGTTATCGATGTCACTGCATATTCCCAGTCAAAGTTTGTATTAAGTCGATCACGTAGCTCGTTGTAATTTGTTCCTGATTTCGCTACGATAAAAGAAGTATGAATAAGCTAGAGAATCATAGAGAGCTCAAGCAAAAATTTGTTGTAATTAAAATATTCCAACTCCCTGTTTTGTAATAAAGGTCAGTTCACAAACCTCCTATTGGAGCAACAAGTTAGTATACTTAACTCGTATTGTACAATAGTATCTCCTGGAAACGCAAAGTGTTTTCCTTGACACAGACTGAGACCCTAGCATTAGATATTTGTTACCACTTGACCATTTTCGATCAAATATGACAATAACATCACTTCCAAACACGTCTCTTGTCAAGAGAAATGGATGTAAATTTGAAAAATGTTTGCTCTTACTGAATGAACATAACTTGCCATATCATATTAATTGGGCTTGTATTTTTCAGAGAAAACATCAGGAAAAGTTAGCGCTTACTAGAATATTTCTTGTTTGATATCAGAGGCTATTCAAAATATTATATTGTATTACTTTTTCTTATAGAATTATGTGCAGTATGGAAATACACAGGAATGAAAAGTGAAAGTGCGAGAAAATAACTGACCCGAGTGGGATTCGAACTCGCGACCGGTCGTGCGTTCGAGTCCCGCTCGGGTCGGTTATTTTCTCGCACTTTCACTTTTCATTTCTTCCAAATCCTGTTGCCTTCACAAATAGACAGGAATTATAAATTATCAAGTTTTAACTTCAAAGATTTTCTAAAAGATTAGCTACAGGAATTATTGCTTATGCAGCGTTCTAAGGAGTCTGTGAAACCTGGAACAGTCAGAGAACTTTTCACACTATAATTTATTGTCTCTTTCATTGTCGTCGAAATTTGCTGGCAGAAATATAAAACAAGTTAGAAAATTTGTAAAACTTGGTCTGTATAGAATGTATATGTGAAATAGCATAGAATGGAAATGATAGCCGTATGAATAGCTACATTCAAGTGAGACTCTTCTGATTGTCGTAGGATTTGGGCCTGCCAATCGAAGCTGTGCAAAATAGTCATCCCTTTTGAATTTGTTATTCTTGGTCAAGTCAGTGAAATACTTATAGGACTTGCTGGCATATTTAAACTGCTTGTGAGGAGACGTAGCTGCCTGAAAGTATGAAAGATGTCCATTGTATATTAAACTCTTTTTCCATTATGCTAAGGAATAGTAGAGGTAGAAGTGTTGGGAAATCATACGGACCTACTCAAGGTCTCAATTGCTCTGCTCACTTCTGAATGGTATTGAAAGCAGGATTTCTTGTCAATATCCATATTCATTGATTAAATTCATCATGTAGCAAGGCCGCCTTTCATCTCTAATCTAAATCTATATCTCTTATCTATACTTTATCGATACTCTTTTTACCACTCTCATTTTTTCTCAGTTATATTGTACAAAGTTCCAAAGAATACTATATTTTTCTTTAAGGCATCTATTGCTCCGCTTTTTACAAAGCTAACTTCTTGCTTTCTTACGGTATAATCATATAGCAACCACTCAAAAGCAATTTAACATTTCATAGAAATCTATACGGAACGGTTATATAATTAGAGATAATAAATATATATATATATATATATATATATATATATATATATATATATATATATATATATATATATATATATATATATATATATATATATATATATATATATATATATATATATATATATATATATTTATATTTATATTTATATTTATACTGAAAAATTAGAGGCAATATTAATTACCAAGAAAGCTTCCTTAAACTTGCTTTCAAGATCGGTATAGTTTCCATAACTGCTAAATAGTGATGTCGCAATCTTCTGCACCATCTGTCTTGTAGTTTGCAATCTGGCATTCCCAGCCACTTTGAAGTATAGGTTTGACCAGTTTGCATGAAACTTTTCTGCACTAAAATACAGAATAGTTTTGTTTCTAGGTTGGTCAAGAAGGGGAAATGGGTATCTATTCGTTGGTTGTGTCATCTTATAAAACTGTCTTTCCTTTGCTAATTCTCTTCCTCTCACTATTTTGCACCATCTGCTTGTTCTTTGGGGAATTGACAAGAAGCACCTACCTGGAAGTAATCGAATTGTTATCACCATTAGTTATTACTGTCTCTATACTATTTGAAGTAAATTTATACAGTTTTCTTGAAAAGTGACCCAAAACATCTACATCTAATCTGGTCAGTTAAGACAAATCTTCACGGAGGCACTAATCTACATCTATGAAATCAGAAGAAATTAGCTTAGCCAAGCTATCGTTATAAGCAAGATGGAAAATAGTCCCATCATATTCCTTTAGACATAACGTGAGCCAGTTTTCCTATCAATGGCTATTCCATTGTGAAAGTACTTTCTGGAGGGAAAAACACTCTAATGTCCTTGGATTAGGAGCATCGATTCATTCTTGCTAAAGAGCATATTGTCAGTACCGACTTGGCCCACTGCATGTCATATGATACCATTGCACTTAAAGTAGACTATAAAGTGAATGTCTTGTTATTACGTTAGCGGGACACCTATCCTGAGCCTTCGGCATAGTGAGGTAGGGTGACCAGTTCCTTTCCTCGCTGCTTTTAACTTCCCCAGTGTTGCCACCAGGTACCTATTTACTGCTGGGTGGACAGTGAGTGAGCTTCCCAACTACAATCCGGGGGTTCGGCTCGAATTAGCAATGTTTTGCTCAGCAGGCAAGCACTCTAACCACTTAGACCACTCGCCCATACAGGGCGATATTACCTCCATCTAAGGGTTTTACTTTTTTGAGGGTGCCTGATAAAATACTATATGAAATATCTACCAAATAGCTCTGTTTCGTTGGATGAAAATATTTCAGAACACAAATGAACAAATGTGGCAGACATTGATTATAGAACCCTGAATAAAGCATGATCTCTTGATAAAAATTTTGTTGATACGGCCATATGATTAATGACTAATATATGTTAGCACTGAGTGACAACTACTAGCCATTTCAGAATGAACTGTCCTAGGAATAATTCTTATGACTATATATTGTATTAACAACATAAACTATGGATAGTCATACTGAGAACTAGAGTTTTAGAGCTAATAATTTCAAAGACGTCAACCTTTGATTGGCCAAGTCCTATATCAAAAGCCACTTGTATACCATTTGAGCAATAAGCATGCACCATTATTCTACGTAATATCTTTAGACAGAATCCAGTTAGGCACACGTCCACTAACTATTTCTGTATTTATTGAACGTGCTTATATTAGTCAATAATAATGCATTAGATAACGGAATGAACAAACCGGAAGTTCTTCTATAGTACTTTTTACCCCATGAGCAGGACACTGTCCTAAATTCAGAAAGCAAAAAAATACATAGGTACATAAATCTTTTATAAGACATTGGCTTAGAGGAGAGCTGCACTCAATCCTTCAAAAGGTTAAGAATGTTCTGCAGTTGACTTTTTGAGACTGAAGAAAGTTGAAAAGTTTATACACAGTTGAAATATCAATTTATATACGTCTTCTCTTTTATTTCATTTGAAAATCCATGTATTTGTTGTTAATTTGTGCCGTGTTAATGTCGTGTTGATTTAGTGTGTATCTGTCTGCATAGCACTGCAGTGTCAGACAAACTTGAAGATTCTCACTAAGAAAATCATAAGACAGTTTCAGTTCAGAAATCGTGGAAAAGCTAAAAAGGTTCAGCACTGGAAGAAAATAGTTTTTATATAAAAAAACGTGTGAGCATAATGAAATATTGATCCGGTGCTTATTTGGGGGCGGCGCTCTTTAAAAATAAACAAATTTTAAATAATATTTTAGTAGTAAAACATATAGGTTTGAAGATATCTTTAAAGGTTCATAAAATTTCAATATTTCAATGTCACTGTTGTTTTCATTGTCGGAGACCAACTGCATGCCAACCATTGTTGGAGATGCCACATTGAAAAGATTCTCAAGAGAGAGTTCAAGAAAAAAGCTTTCAAATATTTTCACATTGAACTTAAGTGTGTTTTGATACAAGAAAATAAGTTCCAGAGGTTGATTTAAGGTTTGCAGCTTTTTCCTGTTTGATTCTAACGATTATAATGGTTTTTCGATTTAGCGCCGCATTTACAAAAAAGATAACTGCCACGCTCATTCGGGGGAGGGGGAGCGCTCTTTAACTGTATTTGTCTCAAATGCGGTGCACATTTGAGGGTGGCCCTCATATGGGGGTGGCACTCACTCGAGTAAATACGGCAAATTAGGAATTTAGTGGCAATTTTTTGTTATTGCTCCATCCTCCCACTGACTGTGAGACAAACAAATACTTGTGCCAAAGTTGGCACCCCATTGTTCCAATTAATTTGGCTTTTGCAAAAGCCAGTTTGCAGATAATGGTTAGTGCCACAAATGATCTATACATCATTATTCAAGACAGTGGTACAGTGGCTGGAGGGCGGGGAGCCTAAAGATTCCCAGATGGAAATTTTATCGGAAATTTCGCTACTTAGTCAGAATTTGGTGTCATTTATTTCTTTTTTCAATGTCTCATCCGAACTAATTGTCCCCAGTCCATATGCGACCGTAGCGGAGAACGCTAGATATAACAGCCTACTCAAAATAAAGTGAATATCAACATCAACCGATTTCGCAGAGTTAGGACATAGTCATGGCACTAAATCCCCGCGAGGAATACAACAATTATCATATTCGAGTGCAATCCCGTGCGAGAAATCAAAGCAAATATACACTCGCAAAAATAAATCCGCTCAAACAATTGCAGATATTTGTTGAATGCCAAGCAACAGTACTACAGGTCGGTTTTTTCATTATTTCGAGCACTTCTGTGCAATCTACTTAATAATCTAATCACATTTTACCATTTTAATCCTTTTGTCCACTTGGTTTTGTCCTTTTCAATGTATCAAGTAATATGACTCATTACTCACCCGTTGGGTTTAACAGTAGACAGTTGTGTCTCCTACTGTAGACAGTTGCGTCAAATCGCTTATAGTAGAAACACTTGAGCAATGGTCTGCACAGCAAATTCAACTACACCTAGACATTAACACCGATATCGAAAATTTAGAGAGCAAAATTCCATTGATGGTATTATAGCAATTCCTGTAGTGGGAAATAAGCACTATGAAAGAGTTTATCATATACCTGGTCACTCTTTTATAAGTCCCCCAAGGCTTTCTGGTAAAGGCGGGGGAGTTGGAGTATATATCGTTGATAGTATATGTTGTGAGAGACGATTTGATTTGGAAAGTGAAAAAATTGAATCAAATTGGCAAGAAATTAGGCCTAAGCACTAAACGAGCTTCCTTGTGGGAAGTATATACCGCCCTCCTGACAACCCGAAATACCTTGGGAAAGATTTCACCTTCATCTTAATGACATGCTCTCTAAGTTGTTGGAAAAGTAGCAAGAGATCACCCTCATGGGAGATTTGAATTTAAAGGTCCTTCAACAGGAAAATAAAGAGCTGAAGGCTATATTGGATGTATTTGGTCTTAAGCAATTGGTGCAGAAGCCCACGAGAATATCTGAAACAACTGAAACACTTATTGAAGTAATTTTCAAAAATAATCCAGTTAATATGATAGAAAATGATGTTACTCCTACAAGCATTGCTGACCACGATATGGTTGGCTGTGTAAGGGAACCAAATCACGCACATTTAATGCCAGAGAAATTATTTGTTGTGATTATAGGAGCCACACTCCTGACGCAATGATCGAAGAGCTAGAATCGGTTGACTGGTCAGCTTTTTACAACTGTATGAATGTAAATGAGGCCTGCTGGTCTATAATGCAAAATATTTTGCTGACCATTTTTGAGAATCATTCCCCAAAGATTTGCAAAAAAGTAAGCGGTAAGCCTGTTTCATAGTTAGACAGTGCATTGAAGAAACTAATGAATGACAGAGATAAACTTCTCAGAAAACCGAGAAAAGCGAAAGCCAAGTTGGATATATCCAAATATTAGCTCAAGAGAAGTGAAGTTAATATCACGATTTGCAATACCAAATCGTTTACCATAACAATCTACCAAATAAAAACTTTGCGAATTCAAATCAGTTTTCGAAAGCTATAAGTCAGTTTATCCAACGAAGGCAAATGCAAGATCATTCATGCACTCGTTTGATCTCAATGGTGAAAAATTAAATGACCCAACTAAGATAACCAATGGCTTTTGCAACTATTTCATAACAAGCATATCAAAGCTTAGAAGGGTAGCCAATCCACTTGGCAATTTTCTCTGGAGACCACCTGAACGCCTGTACGCAAAAGAACTGACAAGAAATTGAATTTGTGACCTGTTTCAAGGCGGGATGTTGAACGAGATCTAAGTGCTATAAAGCGCAATAAATCAACTCGCATTGGCAATCTTCCACCATGTTTGCTCAAGGATGCAGCACGTTCAGTATCAACTCCTCTAACACACCTAATTAATCTTCCACTTCAGACTTGCTCTTGACCAATGGGCTGGAAAATTGCGAAAATAGCACCAATACACAAATCTAGCTCTTTCTCAGTTTTTGACAACTACAGGCCAATTTCTTCTCTCCAAGTTGCATCAAAAATCATCGAAAGGTTGTCCATCGGCAAGTCATGGAATTTCTCGAACTGAACAAATTGCCATCTGCCTTTCAATTCGGATTTAGACTTAAACTTTCTACTGAGTTGGCAGCAACGCTCCTGCTGGATGATATACGGAAAGTGCGAACGAGTGGAAGTTAGTTGGTACAGCATTTATGCACTTATGTAAAGCATTTTATACAATAAGTCAATCAAATCTGTCAGAGAAATTAACTCTATATGGAGTACATGGGGATGAACTGGGCTGGTTTGCTGACTACCTCTTTGGCAGATGAGCAGCTGTGAATTACAATAACTGTATGTGCAATGTACAATACGTCCTAATAGGTGTGCCTCAAGTTTCGATCTTGAGTCTTCTATTACTTATAAAATTCCTCAACGACATCACTGATATAGTCAACTGAACAAAAATCATAAAATATGTTGATTACACTGTGATTTATGTAAGGGTATTAAAGTGATGAAATAAAACTTTCCAAAGATATGAACGCTATTGGAAGATGGCTTGGTTTAAATGCTCTTATATTCAATTTCAATATAGTTAAAACTGAATCCCTCCTTTTCGGAACATCACAGAGGCTAGCCAGACATAGGGAGATGTTCAACGTCATGTACCTAAGCTCAAGTATATCGAATGCACAACGCTACAAATATCTTGTTATCCAAGTGGATAGTTCATTGAGTCCACTTACGCACTTGGAAAAGTGTTATAAGCGTGCATCAGTCAGATTGAGTCTATTGGCAAAAGCTAGACACTGCCTTTATGTATCCTGTGCTGAGTACATATACAACTTTGTGATTCTCTCTACCTTCACATACTGCGGAATTTTGGAGCTGAAGCTAGCTACAACTCAAGCAAATAGACTTGCGTCATTTCATGATCTCTCGTTACGAACAATTCAAGGAAATTCAAAAACTAAACCAGTAATTCAAATCTTTTTATCTAAGCTTTAGTATTATATAGCAGGTTAGGTTTTTATTTCATTTTTGCTTTAAGTTAATCAAGACACACGCTCAACACAGCAGTATATGTTGAGGTGTTGTCTCCTGTATAAACATTCGCATTATTATTATTATCATTAATATTAGCATTTGGTCTTTGTGTATTATCTACCAATACAAGCAATACCAATTTCGAAAAGATAACATTAGGCAATCTCCCATGAAATTAACCAATATACCTAATAGTTAAAAAGTGGTACCTTGATTAAAAACTAAGTAGCTCAACTAAGTAGAAACAAAGTAACTTCTAATTTGGTTCACTCTATGAATAGGCACGGTGGCACTTGGATAGTTGATGCCAGTGAACTCAGATTTAGTTCCTACTTTTTCTCTGGTAACAATGGTCAACGAAACCTCGCTATGCAAATGAAGGAATGACCAATATTTGTTGCTTCTATAGCAAGATAAAAATGGCAGCTTGGGATCGCCTGTGCCAAGGTCGTCGATCCAAGGACACCATAGGCAATATATGGGCCCAGGGGGAGGACTTTCTTTAAAGGGAACATTATACAAATTGTAAAAAACCACATACATTAGTGGAAGCAATTGTATTTCACTCAAGTAAGTCCGAGACTCATGGATTCCAAATGCACGACTGCCTTGGATTTCATGTCAAAATGATTGCTTAAAACGGTTTATTGGATTAAGCGGGCCACTCATTGCCTACCCCATTCCCTTAGAAAATGATAAGAGGGGTAACTGCTCTCTTACTCTCTCTTCAAGCAACGTGTCATTCGTCCATTTTTCTTACCGTCCTTGACGGAGAAAAACGACAGTGAAGAAGTACAGTACTTTTTGTATTAAGCCTTCTTCTCTCTCATGCCTCCTTAAAAAGCCCTGTTTGAAAGCAGAGAAAGAAATACGCTTCCCTCTTTTCAGATCCTCCCCTCCCATCAACACTACAGGATTTCAAAGATTTGGTGATTGTCTCGGTCATTATTAACATTAAGCTTCATTTTTTCAATTTTATCGGCCTTTTTGTAGTTCGTTCTTCAAGTTCTGTTTTATTTGATGTAACTTTGAAGCGTCCTGGGACCATTAGTTTGTCTTCTTAGTACTTTGGACCTGTAGAGGTACTTCCAAGTACAAAAAAACTGTCATATACAAACGCATCAAATACTAAAACACTGCTAAGGCTATATAAAGCTTTATTTACTATTTCACTGTACCTTGACTGAAATGTAAATTCCAATCGCAGCAAAAAAGAAACGAACACGCAAGCAGAATTGACACATTTGTTTAAAATAAGCACTCCCCTCATTCGTATTTGGCAAAAAAATCCTTCCCCAGTTGCTTAATGCAGAAATTACATTAAATCAAAATACATACCATAACTGAATACATAGCAAGCACGCCAAAGTCCCAATACAGCTTAGCTTCATGCTTATATCCTGTGATAAATTGAGACGAGAAAATAAGACACGAAAGTATCTTCAGTAAGACACTAAAGTATCTTCAGTAAGTTATTTGTGAGTTGAATTGCGAAGTCAAGCAGTACCTCATTAGTCCCTTTGGCAGCTCAAATGAATAACCAGCATGAATAAAATTGTATGGACAAAAATAAACTGGCTGTTGTGATTTGAGATTGGTAGATGCTTTAAAGCAATAGCTGAATCAATAAGCAATGTATTGAGAAGTGCCCAAACGATGATGTTTTTAAAGAAGCTTTAGAATGTTTAAAAATACACAGGTTAATGTACTCACATATGTACTGCTTCTCGTACTGAATAGTGTCCCGTCAGTGTGGGAGCGTTAATAACGAGTTTATATCACGTGAATAATAACACTCTACTACTGTTGGCTGCAATGTATAATCCTCCACATGATTTCAAAAGCAGTCATTCATCCGAAAACCAATCTGAAATTGTCCTATTAAACACGCGAGAGAACGCGATTTCTGTGAATCATCTAGAGTACTTCAATAGCATTTATAGCATTGGGAGTATGACAGCTTGAGAGAAATAGAAAGTGTTTAATTAATCCAATCCGTTGGACTCACTATTCTCACTTACCTACTAGTTCTACATGGAAAATGAACATGCCCTCCTGGCAAAAGACGAGAAAGAAGCTGCAGACAGAAACGATAGGTCAAAATGCAATAGAATCCATGAAAACAATGGATTATATACAATAATTACGAAAAGTACGAGCCCATCATTGGATAGGAAATTGAGAGGACATGAGATATCTTGATATATAAACAAGAAAGTCAAAAGGCAGGAGCAAGTGCTTTTACAGATCAATCATGAATAATTCTTGCAAGTACTAGAATTTTGAACGGATGCAAGTATACCTACTGATGTTTGCAAATTCGCACGGTCAATGCATGCTTAAATGCAATGCAAATTCGGTCGAAAATCATTGCAACTGAACTGTTATTACCGGGTTTTACGTCCAAACCAGGAGCAACGAAAAGGTAAACATAGGATATGCGACTCTCCTGTTTCTATTTAAGGGAACAATGGTCAATGGAGGCTAAACGTTCTCTTTCTGACAAAGTAGACAAAGTAGTTGTGATATTTTGATTGTGTTACAAGATAGCAACAATGATTTCACCAGAATTCTTCTATTCTCTTGGTTCACTTGTGGTTTTTAACATCCTTTCCCCATTTTGGACCCCTTGCTTTACTATTGCTCTGGAGTCCCCGATGCTAACAAATATTGTATAGATTCGCTCATAATGCACCTTTTCAGCATGCTAAAACAACTATACGGACATTAAGTTTTATGCAAAGTATGACATGGTGCCTGTCACACTGCTACGGAACTATTTTTTGTGTAATAGCCTGACGAGCGTTCATACATTATGAGAAAAATATACAGGAACAGGGAAATTTCATTACTCATACCGCAAAGGAAATCCAACCACTGTCTGGAAAAGTAATTGAATATCAGAATCCAGATTATTTTGAGTTTCACTGATTACATTTGGAGGGAAAGAGAACTTACTCATTTAGCACAAAGAGTGTGTTTTGGTGTGTTTTCTAATGTCACTGTTTTTCAGAATTTCCCAAAAATAAGGCTTCAGTAAATTCCAAAAGCGATCATCCGGAGCAAACTAAAATATGTGCGAATCTTATTAAACCAAGTTAGACAGTGCTGCATTCTTCTTTACTTTCAGTTTTATGAAGCTTGAAAAAAGAGTGACATTTCACATTTATGCACAAGCAACAAGATGTAGGAGAAATAAAAATGAGAATGCGAGAAAGTAACTGATCTGAGCAAGGTTCGAATTCGCGACACATGTGACTTTGTACATTCATAGGACCGCAAGTTCAACTCCCATTCGTATCAGTTATTTTCTCGCACTGTTACTTTTTTATTTTCATATTTCATTTAAGGTCTTAACTCAATGATTCAGCTACTCTCCTTTTGAAGATAAATTTAATTTGGTGTTTGGTATGGAGCTTATTACTAGTGAAGTACTCGGCTAAAATCTGAAAAATTTACAATCAACACTTTCTCATACCGAAAATTTTCTAGTTATTGGGATACCTCAGGCCTGTCCATTATGACTTACATTGAATACGCTATCTGGGGTTTGTTCTTCTTAGTTATCATACCTTTACAGTATGTAATATCACAGTCTTTTTAAATAAATACACCAGATGAATAAAACAAGATCTTTCAAATGACCTTTATTGCCTATACTACAACTTATCTTCCATGACAATTAATATTGAACAGTACTGGACAGAAATATGTCAAGCGGTCGAAACTAAGTAGCTTTAATGCAAGTTGTCTTATTCCCTTCAGTCTCTCTAGAAAACGGATGATAAATCTGACAAGCAACTTCAATTGATGTGCTGATTATCAAATACTTAAAACTTATTAATTAACTGGAAATATTTCATCAAAGTACTAGAGTAAAGTAAACAACAGCTAAACTGCTAAGTATGCAAAACTCAAGGCACAGTGTAATACACGATAGAGGAAAAGGTGCTAAAAATGAGTTTTCATATCATGTACAAATACTGTTTGGCAGCCAATCTCTCATCATGAATGGATTAGTTAACTTTCCTCCTTCATATCTTCTTTTGTTTCTTCTATCAATGTTGCGGCGAACTATCCACATCTCTTTGTATGCCCTCATTACCAGTTCCTTCAGTTTCTTACTCTTCAGATGCTTCGAGTAATCAAACATGGCGTCATACCGATATATTCCAATGCCACCCAATAGACTTTCCTGAAACTAAACAAGTACTAGAAATTTCACGTTCAAGAGGATTTTGAGGCTTCTGTTGTTCTAACTGCAAACAAGTGTACGAAAAAATCATCTCCCTATTTTAATCTCTTTCAGTCATGATGCCTAATGCTCTCTTCTGAGCACAAAATTTCTTACGTACTTTACAATACTCTATCGGAACCAAACTTAATTGCCATAGGCATACACTATTATATGAGTGTAACTATACTTAGCTATATAAAGTTCACATGATTCTTGGTAAAGATTTGGTGCTTACATATCAATACAATGCCTCATTCATTTCAATGGGTAATCCGTTCATACAGGGGTGGTATCAACCACCAAAAACTAGGGGGAATTTTACGGACTATTCCCTTTAGACTATGCCCCTTGGTACAGCGTACAGTGCAATCAGCAACCAAAAGGCGACAAGCAGCTAGCAAATGGCATTGATTATTATGACATAGCAAAGAATTTTACTTTGCTGAAAGTCTTCTCCCACATCGTCAAACCTTTTCTACTCGAAACTGGACGAATTACAAAAGTGATCTTGGAGAAAACTAGGGGTAAAATTTTCCCCAGTCCACCTCTCTGGCGCGGCCTCTGCCTTCATTTCTTTATGAAAAGTGAATGCAATCACAGTTTTCTGATCTCATTTTAACTATACATTGCGGTGTTTAGTGTACTTCGAATTGGTCATAGCTAAACTTTTTAGTCTAAGCGTCTAGATGTAATGGATTCTTGAGACTGGTGATATCAAATTGTCTTGGATTAGTCAAATAGCAGCGTGTTACAAACTGAAACCTTTTCTCGTCGTCTCTATCTTCAAGTTGCAAATTGAAGCAAACTGTGGCTCATTAAATCTGCAAAATACTTTTGAGTGAGTGTGCAAGTACATACTTGTTAGTGAACGCGTCCGTTGTAATGATGCCGGACGTACTTACGGGTAGCATGTTAGGCTTCTCACACTTGCAAATTGGGTATAAATGCTAAAGCTAAGATTTCACCAGTGAACAGGCGCACTTTACTTAAAAAATAGCCTGCCTACACTTTGGTTTACAACTTACTAAATGGGAAATATGGAACTAAAGAAACTCGGTAAAGGCATCAAAGCGAAGCTAAATATTAATATTTATCACTTAGCAGTCAAAGATGATATAAATCTTACTAAAGTTTTTAAGATGAATAACACACAAGCTCATGTAAATAGTGCTGAAATCAGCAAGTGCAGTTGCGAACAAGCAATGTTCGCTTTAGAGAAGCAAGAAGATTCTGCTTAAAGGAGGATCTCAGTGCAACATTGCAACTTATCATAAAACCTGGTTTTTATTTATTGTTTAATTTGGCAGGATACTATACTCAACTTTTGATTCAGAATAGAGAACTGACTTTTGTATTTATCTATCCTTCTTCTCCGTTGCGATGATGCAGCAAAGTTAAGTTTGACTGTAGGTCTATATATGTCACTATATTAACCGCAAGATAGAAAAGGTGTTATAGCATAACTTACAATAGTACCAACTGGTCCGGGCAACATTTGCACAAAGTCAAAATTAATTCCATGCTTCTGACTATCATACAGTTTGGTTGAATAAATTGGTGCTTTTCCAAAATCCGCAGCAGAGTAACTAAATACTGAATGTTGAATAACAATCCAAAGAACTTGTCTCACAAAGTTACTTAGTTGACGTCTTGAATGAAATCTTGATGGTAGCCCTTTAACCTAGGTGAAAGATGAAAGTATACTCATGCATTAATATCTTAAAATTTTGGCTGAGAAGTCTCTATAGGATTTCCCCAAGTGGATAGACCTGTTCAGTGAAATTGCTAGAAATGATTTACCCAACTGGGCTCAAACGTGTGACCGTCGACTTTTTACCTCGAAGACATAAATAAGCTATCTACTCTCGTTTTCAAGTACAAACTGAAAGGAAACTCATTTCTTGGCACCGTAACTCTGATGATCAGTTTGAACAAGAGAGTCATCCTTTCATTATCATAATGTGTGCTAGATCCAGTAATGACAAAGGACCTGCCCACACCGTCGGATCATCATAGCCCAATTGGCTGAACAGATAATAAGTTAACCCTATCAAGTTGATAAGAATAAGCCAGCTTGAGGATGGGTACAACATCACGGGTCACAAGTTTGAGTCCCACTCTGGTCAATAAGTCTCTTGCACTGCAACGTAACAAATTTTCTTCGACAATGTTGCCTTTACTTTGTAAGGCTGTGTACGATTTCAGCTAAAGACCCAAAAGCTGAAATTTTTGCAATAGTAACGCTTGGGCTGCAAAATCCAAAATTGCAAAAGGGTAGTTCTTCAATCAGTTCAAAACTCAATTACCTTACATCGAATTGTAATTCAAATTTGCCATTGATTTCAGGTGCTACCTTATGTAGAATAAAAGCAACATTGTTTTATCAGCTTGAAAATGACTGATTACTTTCAAACCTAGGGTCCATTGAAGTAATGTGTGTTGTCCAAAAATTCGCTATACCTTATAGTAGGGATGCTTAGTCAAAGCAAACTTTAAGAACTTGAACAAGCTAAAGAAGAGCTACCTTTGATATTTTGCTTGCATGTTGTGTACCTTTCCTTTGAGTCAACTCTCCAATCATATTCTGCAATTCAAAATCTTTCTGAACGTGTTTATCACTCTTATAGTACCTGTGTGAAGGCATGATTTGGCATAGATTAGAACCAGTACCCAAAGTTTTGAGCAAGCAGAATTTTAAATTGACATTTGAGATACTACTAATTTAACTGACATTAAACTAATTGTGTATCCTAGATACTACTAGTACCAACTTGTAGTAATTAAAAGATGCAATCTCTTGTTTGAAATTCAAATCTTCTTTTGCAAGCCCCAAATCTAGCTACTGCAGCTCCCACTCTACTCCTTACTCCACTTCCCATTCCATCCCCCAAAATAGCTCCTCATTCTATTGTGGACTCCTTAATCACTGTATTCTCGTTTCTGCTTTTGAAGGTTGACCATAGAGACCATTTAAAGGGACATTAGCGGCAGGCATGAAGTTAAAGACCCTTGGGTAAGACAAATTCTAATTGTGTGGATTATAGTTCTTAGGGCTGTAAGAGAAGTTCACCTGTCAAATAAACGGCTCAAATTATAAGGCCGAAAGTTTTGCGGTGAATTGTCTAACCAAACAAGTGAAAACTATGCTGGAGAAAGATCTGCTACAGTTCAGCGAGAAATGGAAACAAGATGAGGGCCTAAATTCTCTTTGCGATAGTTAAGGAAAATCTGGACACTTGCTTGAAATACTCTGTTCAAGTAACAGCTGGTAAATAAGCTAAAAGCTCCAAAAACTCCCCAGTTAGGAGTGGCTTCAGCTTCTAAACATGTAAATGTAACCTATACTTATTAAAGTCTACAAAAAATAAAAGCAGCAGTTTACATATAATAGAAATACACAAAAACATAAGGATATACAAACACACTGATCCCAAGGGGACAGGTTAGTCCAATCACTATGATTGAGCCAAATGACAAATAAACGGAAAGTTAAAGGAGCTCTGCTTATTTGCAGCTAAAGCGCAATTAATTTTACCCATTGATGCGAAAGAGTGCTTCATTTTAATATAAATTCTTGACACAGCCAGCCAAGCCTCACTTCGCCTATTTCTTGCCTCTGCTGCTTATCACTTTCCTATAATTCAACCCTCCCCCTCACCACTCCTCCAGCCTATCAATCTGTTGGAACCGAAGGAACGTCTAGTTAAGTACAATTGCATAGCCTCCTAGAGATTTATTGTTGCATAAACATGTAAAATGAATCATAAACTTCTTAATTTCAAAGTACTATATTAACTTACTGTCTTATTAATCTGTTAGCAAACCTTTGCAACACCAAATTCGCCAATCTACCATCATCCCTATACGGATAATATGGTACCTGTCTTCTGTCATTCATTCCTCTCTTCTACAATAAAAGTGTGCTACACGTCTTTTGATCTGCATCGTTTTTGGAATGATGTGCAAGAGCAATAGACCTATAGTCTGACACACTGATATATCAACATTTAGTCAGCATTTCATGAACGCCAGTAATATGGTCATAAATTAGATCACCTTTGAACTTGCTATACTCTCTGGTGCGTAATTTATAGGGAGTTGAAATAAACGACAAAGTGACTGGAATCTCTCTCCAAACGTCAATAACCGTGTGGGAAGCAATGTAAGACTATGAGGGAAAGTACTGAGGATGGAACTCATAAAGGTGCGAACATAGTGGAGCAGTATACCACGAAAAATAAATCGTTATAAACGGGATGCCCTAAAAAACTTAGGGGGTTCGGAAAAATCGAAAAATTACCCTCCCCCACTTATTGGGCACTTAAAGATAAATCATCAAGATTAGGAGAAACTTCTATGTATAGAGAATAGGTTCGAGTTATACTTTCAGATTTGTTTGTGTGACCAACAAATAAATAATTAATAACTTAACGTTATGACAAACCGCAACTATTACCTGCAAGTTTACTTCAAGATCTATATCATTCCAAACCATTTTATGGTATTCTTTCAACAACAACTGGCTAGCACCTTCAGTTCCATATGAGAAGAGTGGTCTTATCGTTAAGTTTGACTGTAGCAGAGCTGTAGTCCCATATACATTAACGGGTATCAGTCCACGGCAGTGATATTGCAAGATTTGATGCAAAGGGTGAAATTTCGATAGGTGTCTATGCACTGATATGCAAACTGGTTCCATTTTGATGTGTGTCTTTAACAGGTGTTCGATTACTGAACTGTAAAATGTGTCAATTATCTGGAGCTCTGCTTTTGCAATTGTCCATTGGAGTCCATCTCGTGGTGTGTGAACACGGCCTACTAGTTACCGAAAAAAGCATTTGCTGTAAAATATAATCTGTCTAATATGTCTTAACAGGCAGTTATCACCTTGATAGATTTACTTCACAAAATTTAATGGTTTAATACAAAAGTAAGCACTACAGCATTTTAAGTCAACTGTTCAAAAGATTCTTAAGCCACATTCTTAACAGTTGCACTCAGCGATGGCACTAGAACTGACAACTTGATGTGCTGGCAGATTCAGAATAGCTTAAGTACCAAAAAGTAAAGATGAATTGCCGGAAAAATTATGCACTACTGTATTTTGACCGAAATGCCCAACTTGTACCTCATTAATAGCTAAAAGGTTTTATACTGATAGGCACGAATTCGATCTATAAAACTTATGCATTTAGACAGTGATGCCATGGTCAAGTAGAAGAGGAGAGAAGATTGGGATCTTGAGAAGAAGCCCCCAGGAAAATTGGTAGGATCACCCCCTTTCAATTTTAGATAAACACAGGTTTTAAATATAAAGCTTTGTCTACTCTAGATAGAAAGCTGCAGATGAATCAAGCTATATGAGAGTGAGAAACTTCAAGAGACTCTAGACTTTTTGGATGAACATAGAGTTACAATTCCACCAATTCTCTTTTTACAAATGCTATTTGAAAATTGAACGACAATGGAAAATGTTTCTATGACATTATTACATAATTTTCAGTTGGAATATGTGAAGGTGAAAATTCGCCAACTATAATGACCACTCAATTTACACAAGAAGCTTCGAGCAGAAAAAGATAAACCAATTGAGCACTTGATGTAAACGGTGCTATGAGTATGATCATGATATAATGCTTTTCACATCGCTTAGATGGGAACACATTGTCCATTACAATTCACAGTAACAATTGTTACTTTTTTACGGTACCACTTGAGGACAGTTTTTGTACTAGACTACAAACGGGGTGTCATCAGGAATTTCTGTTAAGATACCATTCAAGGTTGCATTTCACAAATAGTTCACCCTCTGGGCCATTTCTTTCCTAGCTTTCTTCCTCCATCTACTATTCACTTTCAACCTCTTCTTAGAGACTTGACCCGAGCGGTTTCTAACTAGGTTTGCCACTTCATTTTAGTCTTAAAGCACAGGGTTCCCAATACTAGGGCTCATAATACAGGCACTCTTTATAATCAAAATATTATTAGTTTAAAAGATCAAGCAAAATTGCAAAATAGTGATGCAACTAGTGTGTGCGTAAATAAACGGAATGATGGGTACGAGAACTCAGTAAATATTGAAATGTTCTGTGCTTCTGCTCCTCAATCATGGTGCACTCACTTTGAATCTCATTTAGTACACTGTGAAATTAGTATATTACTATCTATACCAAACTCCCTGTGATTTTCGCCGAGCTATAGCATCCCCTTTCCCTGTTAAACAATGCTGTCTGAAGCACATATGAGCAACACGAAGGACACAACTGATGCCTGTGGTGAATGTTGTGAGTTTTAGGCTATTGAATTAGCATTATATGAAGTGAAGGGTTTACTTTTGAAGTGGTGTCACAGAATGCGAAAGAAGTCAGAAACTTATAAAGAATATGTGGGTATCCTAGCAGCTTTTGGTAGGAATTGTAGCTCATTCAAATGAATCAAACGTTTGCAAAACAGTAGATATATTATTCCCAAGAACTATGCTTTGGGAGATGCTGCCGACCTAACAGGACTTTTTCAGCATTTTTGAACCGAGAAAGTGGAAGATCTTGCAACCTAGTTGAATGGCAGATAGGCAAATTTGAGCTTTTCTACTGGGAATTCTAGTAGAAACGGAAGTTTGGTTGACCGCTAGAAGATAAGGAATGGCCAACAGTTGTTACTAAAGATTCAAGGACAACCTCTTTAAGCTTAACCATATACTAGTTACAATAATAATATATATCAACAGCTACTATATATTACAAGTTAATTAAAACTATGATTGGTGCTAAAGAGACGAATGAACAGTTAGCTTCAAGCAAATATGGACTCAGAGGTCATCGGTGCTTGCTTAAATGCATCCAGTCATTAACTAACTTCAGTAGTGCAGTGGGTGGAAGGTCCATTGCTTTTCGTACGAGTATAAGGTGTTAGAATACTTAAAAATCCACCAATGGTCATGTATGAATATCGAGATGTTCATTCTTTTAAACGTTTTTCAATTGAATGCTTATTCTCGATGTTAAGGCAAAATCAGGTTGAATTCAAAGTAACTATTGTTACCTTTTGAGGATTCACTCTGTATGGCAACAGGTCTCAGCTTCTTTTTAGGATCAACAGCAAACAGTGCAATATGGGCTGTGCTGTTCCTCATTGCCCTCCCAGGATTAAACTTTGCTAGTAAATCCGACATTTGTTTGATTCCATTTAGTTCTGGGTACTCAATCACATATAATTTATTCTCTTCTAAGGACTAGAAAATATATTGTGAGCGTTAGAACACAAGTTTTGCAAAGCAAAATGTACTAAGAAAAGAAACATCATTTACCAGGTAGTTGCTACCTGCTCTGTTATCTATCTATTACTACACGATGTTATACTACGCGATACTCTATACCTCCTCAATCCAATCATCCTCTGTTATAGCAGTAATAGCATCTTTCCAATCAAATTCCCGGTTCAGTCGAGTCATTAGATCATAATAGTTGGTTCCCGATTTACCTGAAATGAAATTAATAGAAGACAGCAAATTTAGCAAGGTAAAAAACATCAACGTGTCTTGACTAGAACTTCCTAATTAGGCAATATAGCGTGTTGCTATTATAGGCAACACATATGGAAAGTATATGCAATCAAATCCTCACTAGCATTCAATTTTCTGAAGTCCTACTAAGCTTCTATTCTCATTCATCTATCTTCTATATGAAAATGGTTTCCTCGCACTAATCTAGCTACTTTGTACAATAGGTGCTTTAAACTTTATACAATAAAGTTTTATCTCGACAATATCTTGCAGTGCTCTTCTAAATAGAGTATGCTAGCAAAAACTGCAATATTGTCAATGAGATGTGATTAGTAAGATTTAACAGCTTCTTAATACCAGCATGATTGGCTCTTCAATCACTATTAATAAATATTAAGTTGCTGAAAAACTTGTGAGATGATTTATTGGTAGAGTATTTGCAGATATATATTGTTTCCGCATGTGAGGCGGGATACTTGTTATAAGATACGCATTCCAATCATATAGATTAAAACAGGACTGGTCCGTCATTGATAGCTCATTCTATGACATTGATACCAATAAAGCGCAGTTCTGTAAAGTAAATAGTGATATGGATATGACGTAACTACCTTCAAGGCAAACTTTTTTGATTGCCATGGGATTTAAACCAGCCAATCGTAGCTGTACAAAATAATCATCTTTCATGAATTTTTCATCCTTTCCCAGCTTAACAAAATATCTATACGAACCGCTGGCATAATTGAAATGGATGCTATCGGATGCCTCTCTCTGTAGATGAAGTAGACGAACAATGTTATCTTGCTATTAACTGCAAATAATAGCAAGCGTGCTTCCTATTCAAAAAGTGATAGAAATTAAGAAATTTGCCTTAATTCTAACATAAACAAATTTGAATTTTGTTTTCTTTATTCGCACATAATTTAAAAACAGTAAAATACAGGAATACACCACAGGGAGCATGGAAATACATAGCAACCCTGTGGCGATTAGGAATAGCTAGTGAACTAAAACTACAAACACATAAGTAAGCCTATCTGCATAGCATGGCAGTTGCACGCATTGGGAATCGGAACAATTTTGAATTGGAACAAAGGCAACTCACATTTACTTCCTATACCCATTAAAATAGCTAAGAATAGAAAACAATATTTTACATTAAATATCGTCATTTACTCTTAGGTGAATAAGACATTTTGTGGAATCAATATATTGCATTATATTACTATTGCACCTCAAACTTTTTGTCTCGATTCCATAGTAACAATAATCCGCAATTTGTTTTCGGTTATAAGCAAGAATTCAAATCGCCTTACCGGTATTACAAACAAGCATCAAAGCTATAATAATCTTTCTTGTCATATCTCGGCACACCTAATCAGTTGCGGCACACCTTTTTCAAGTCACTGATTGCAGTCTTTCAAACTTGAAACCTTTATTTCTCATGTCGGGAATGCATTATTTACTTCTTCACTCTAACTAACAGAGGAATTTTCAATTGATCTATCATTTTTAGCAGTGTACTTGAAATATGCATCAAGTACTTGCCTGTGCCAATTGCTCTTCACTTTCGGGAATTTTTTACACCTCTTAGCAATTTTTTCCGCAAAAGAATGAGGCTATGAATTGCTATCGAAAAGTTCACATTGCTAATGCTCCTTCTTTGCTCTTCTTATTTAACACCAGAGCTTTCTTGCTAGACTTGACAATAATTTCTCTTCAAAAATATCAGTGCTTAGAGGGTCTTTCCATCCTTACACATTGAACTGACCTACTAGTCTGCTATATTAATACTTCTATGACCTTCAGAATATAGAGGCCAATAAATGAAGACAGTCAATACCTACCAATAAAGTGTGTCTGAAATCCTTTGCCAGTTTTAAATAATCATCATAGTTAGAGAAAACAGTCTTTGCATATTTCAGCTTCATAGCTTTTGCCGCAATATCTCTTGCAGTTGCAAGTTTTTTGAAGTAGAGGTAGTACCATTTGCTATGGAAACTATCTTTACTGAAGTAGCCTAGGGCTTTTTCGGCAGCTTGATCAAGATGAGGAAATGGATAAACATCCTGTGGCCCTGACATTCTGTAGAATATACGATTTCTGTCTAATCCTTGCGCACGTACAGTCTGGCATACCTTGTTGGCTCTTTGTGGAATTTGCACGTAACACATTTGCTCTATAAAATAAATTGTACATAACTTATATTTCTAAACTTTAACAATTTTATACCATACTTTATTTATTCATTATGGTTGGTATTTGTATTATTGTTTATTCTTGTGGGCTAATGGTAAGCAATAAACGCCTGCTTTGGATGTAAATTTTCAGCTTTTGTAAACGAAACACAAAAATGGCTCTTTTTTGCCTCGCACACTCAAGTAAGATTTCTAGTAAAGTCTACAACATGTTGCTGGAGCATTCGATTTGCATTGTTAGAGCACTAAAATCATAAATGAAAATTTTGAGAAAGCTTTATTCCCTATAAGACTATCACCTAAAGAAAAAGTTCATGGTAATTTTATATCCTTATTCGCTTAATGAATGCTGAGATGATCGAGTTTAGTTGTGTATTTTACTTTAATTCATGGTAGACTGTGAAGTTATGTATCGGAATTGAAAGCAAACTGAATAAAACTGAATTCATAGAAGTGGAGGCAGACATGAGATATCAGAACTATGTACCAATCAAGAAGGCTAAGCAAATTTATGACAGCATTAAGAGAATGAATATACAAATAACGGAACTATCAGTTGGCTCGGAATTGATTAATAAAAAAGTAAATTTGTGCAGTGGTCTATTTAGGAACAGAAGAAAACGAAAATGGATCTGGTATCACCTTTGAGAAACTGTACATTAATTTTTATTGCTAGTTGAAGGTCAGTATCAGACGGTAATTATGGTGAAGTTAAAAGGAATGCCATTCAACATCAATATGCTACAAGTGAACACTCCTATCCAAGACCCTACAGATAGAAATATAGAGTCATTTTACTAACAGACAGAGAGGTCAATTCAACCGTCTAACTTTGCATGGTTTGCTTACTTAAAAGACAATTTTAATTCTACTGTGGGAAGTATGTACTTGGGACAGACATAGATACAGTCGATACATAGACACAAAGAACACAAAGACAAAACTGGGATATTTGGATTTAGAAACACAAGTGACCACGAAGATAGGCTGATAGAATTTTATTAACATTGCAAAGCTGAGACGAAGAGATTGGAAACCACATAAAATAAATCATGATTATAGATAACAGGTTCAAATGTAGAGTACTACTATTTGGTAGTACAAATCAAAACACAATCAGAAGTAAATTCCATTAGAGATTACAAGTCACTATGGTCATCAAATTTTCTATTCTAGCACCTATTGGAGAATGCTAAATATGATATTATTGGGAACATTAAATCATGCAAAGTTCGAAAAGTCTGTTGGTACTGCAGACTTTTACTATAGCTCGAAAAAGCGGAAACATTCTTTAAACATATTGAAAGCTTTTTTCGTCCGACGCTCGTCAGAGTATGAAACGTCGGATGACGACCGATAGGTGAACTGAAATATATAGCCAGATACGAATAGAGATGATGTGGTGAATAATGCGTCTATTTTGTCCTATGACTGGCCAATTAGCACCTATTCACCATTGTTTACTTGAAGAATCCAAGTGAGAAAATGAACTCTTTTTGTTTACACGTGAATGGGCTTTGAATCTTACTGTAAACTGAAGCCAAAACATATAAATGCAGTATTTTTGAATCAGTATACAGTAAGATTCAAAACCCAGTCTTGTGTTAAAAAGAGTTCATTTTCTCAATTGGACTCTTCAAGTGAGCAATGGTAAATAGGTGCTAATTGGCCAATCATAGGGCCAAGTAGACGCATTATTTATCATATAACCTATATCCGCACCTGGCTATATATTTGAATTCACCTTTCGGTCGTCATCCGACGTTCATACTCTGAAGAGCGTCGGACGAGAAAAGCTTTCAGTATGCTTAAAGAATGTTTTCGCTTTTCGAGCTGTAGGCAAAGACGTGTCCGATTTCTGCCATACTTAACTTGTGATCATCTGTGGGATGGAGATAGAATCTTAAAACATTACTTCAACGGTTCGATTGAATCGGTAATTTGCAAGCGAATCAAGATCCAAATTCATTTAGATTACAGCTGTTGAGCTCAGGTGATGGCTTCAGATGATTTACTGCAATATATCGATGAAAGAAGCACTTATACCTGTTATTGGTCAATATTCCTCGTATATTATCGAGAAAGAGAGCTGCTGTCAGTTTCCATATACTTTTGTGGTGTGAAACCAAATTTACTCTAGCACCAAAGCCTTTTTAGTCAATAGATCTAAGATATTTCTGATGGACCAATTTTTTAATAACTTTTGGATTACTAATGTAGAGGGAGGGACCCTCTGGAGCTAAATATCTCGGATGAATGCCAAATTCTGAGTCACTTATGAAAAATATTAGGATAGAAAGAGCTCCCCTAAATGCCAATTTACTTTCACACCACTGCTTTCTACAGTATCAATATTTTTCCCGTAACTGTCAATGCTTCATTGTGATTGGAAATTGGACTTTGTGATCGAATAGTGTGCTGGAACAACTCTTTTTCTGTTTCCATACATTTGAAAAAACACCCGTTGAAAGTATGAAGTTTAAGGTATGACCAGAGGCAAAGTTATCATTGCTACCCGGTCTATTATCAGTATAAGGTTGGAGGTGGTAACACTAGTCAATGTGATTTAAAACGCTTTATACCTTTGCATTACCTCTCAACCTTTGCACATGCTAAACAATAGCATTAATATAAATGTAAGTACTTTTGAATTCGCTTTTATTCATTAGAAGGAATTCTATAACCTTTATGTGTGATTTGCAAGGAAGCTCTTTTTGCTTCACTGTATCTTCTAAAAGAAAGGTTGATTGACCTGAATCTAAAGCTTTGGGTTAAATCTTCATTATAGAGCTGATCCTGGATACCATTCGATGTCTTCGAGCAGCAATAAAGTTAGGCTGAGGAATTCTGCGCTTGGAAGTTTGATTTTGTAAATTGACTGTATGTTTATAATAGCTGAGTCACTGAAAGTAAAAAGCAAACATTCTAAGAGCTTAAGAATGCTAATGCATCATAGAAATTACATTAGAGCTCAGCATTTTTGTCAAATGGTCTATTTTATCAATACATCAACTTAGCTTAAGCTATCCAAAGACATTTGACAGAGTGAACCACATTAAAGTTAAATAGTGACTGGAGGACAATTTGTGAATTAATGATAAAGATCTGAGTGCCAATTCATTAATGCTCTAAGAAACAAGTGCTGTAATATGGATAGAGACAGGTATACCGTCCGAGTTCATTACCAAAAAACACACTCTTTAAGGATATGTTGCATCATCGAAACTGTTCATTTTGTACAATTAGAAGTCAGGAAATTCTTTAGAGTAGAAGATGGATGGGTTAAACATTGGTAGTTTGAATAGCAATTACTTTTAAGCATTCTGATGACATCTATTTCTACAGAAACGGGGAACATATGGAATGACAAAGGCAACTTTCTGAGTGTGTATATCCCAAACCCAGCTTTCAACAACATTAGACACATTGATATGCAAATTTATTGACATCAAATGCAAACTTCGATAGTCAAACTATTATGCTTTGTCTTCTCTGACAGGAGGAGTTGAAAAGTTGATAAAATTAACATCTATATGTACATGATTAAAAGAATTTGAACTGGATTGCTCTTGACAAATATTGAACGTATAATACACTAATTATAGGAAATATGAAGAGGTGTTAATCATGATGAATGTATGCCGATAACGAAAAGTCCTACTCTTAACCCTTGAGTACGGCATCGAATTGTTCTAGAAAACTAATGGATTGCAGTAATATCAAATGATGCTCATTAGATTAGTTAATATATTTTCAATGTTCCGCAAATCCGACACTCAGCAGTTCCCATCACTAACAGGAAAGACTAAATTCTACTAGAATAAAATTGCTTCATAGTTGTATGATTACTTTCATGAATGCTTAACCTTTGGGTTACTGTTAAAGTGAACGAAGTGTCTTGTCTTACGAGATCAACATTCCTAAAATAAATGCAGGGAAACAATCAGCTCTAGAGAAACAAGAGAAAGATTGCAATATTAGACGCTAACATTCACATAATCTGAATCCGTACACGAACCAAGAGTAATTATTAGAAGAACGGCAGTTACGTCCAGCAGATACTACTATGTCTCTGTATTGTCATTTTGGGTAGATACATAGCATGCAATATCTAGAACTATCTTTGAACACATTTGTCCAAGAACATTTTATATAGAACGATGGTCTGATTTTTCAGCAATACACACAGAGAATTCATTCCAATGCTGTCTCGTTAATAATACTCCTTTGACAAAAGGGTTATCTTGTCTCATGACTAGAATAGTCGCCTAAAGTCCCGGACACTTGGCACCGTTTGTATTCTACTATGAACTTCCCCCCCCCCCTCCACATCCATTCACCAACTTCAAGTGTCGAATAGACGAACCAGCATTGTTCTAGGGGGAGTGGGATGCGTGCATGTTGCAAGGATGACAAGATGGAGATGAACTTGGTTTTTATCTGTCATTTGTAAGTGTCCCAAGGACCTTTGGCGAGTATTTTAAGTTTCCTGAAATATGCTTAGTTTATCGCATTAATGATAATTCAACCTACTTCTTGTCCTTTGGTAGCCAGCAGCTGTGCTTACCCCGATAAACCTGAAATGAGAACCATACCTGTAAATTAACATATTAGGTGGTGGAACTCAGTCTTGTACATTCATTACTGGTGCTCCTAAACGAGGAATTGACTGATTTATCCCATTTCGCGTATTCACCTTTGTGCAATGAAGCATTCTCTTTGCTAAAATAAACTTATTTCCATTTTAAAGCAAACGTACTCCTTTGCTTCTCTTGCCTTAGAATATCGTACATAATTTAAGTCTTTGAGTTATTGCTACTTTACGCTACGTGGAATGGGCTGTTGATAATCTTTGATTTCTTTATAAAATTCTGATCACCATGAGTGTGAATTGAAGTCGTGTGTATGAGCGTACTCCTCGAATGAAGAGATCAAGCTCCAAAATAAGATAATCCATACTTACATAGAATTGAAGTGCACAAGGCAGAGCAATATGACAAAGGACTTCATTTCCATTATGAAGTCATTAATTGTCAGCAGGCGCACCTGGAATGAAGGAATGAGTTTTTATCATGAAAACTTAAGATTCGACCTGAAAATGTACAATTCCAGACAGCCTCAAGACCTCAAAACTACTACTGTATTGTGGGAAAACTTCGAGCATTTAGAGGCTGCACATTTCTTCAAATAACTCATCCGTAAAGAGACATAAGTGAAATTAAGCGATAAAGCTGGGTCTTATCGCATGTATTCCTCATAGAAAACTGTTGTCTACATATTGGATTACGGGAAGAGAATAGAATCCCACGTAGCAGTGGTACCCTCCTGAAAAGTTAACAAGGTGGGCTGTTCTGCAGGCCATTATATGAACACACCTTTGACCACGACTGGTACTTTATTCTAAACTGCTAAAATGTAAATATATAAAAAGTTATACAAAGCTATACTTTATTAATACGTATTACTTTACATAAAATCGTAGTAGCAGATTGGTCCAGCCTAACAAACCAGGAATTCACCAGATTAGCATAGGCTGATTGGAAGGGGCTGTGAGCCCTCCAAAACCTCTCTTCATTTTAACACAAGGCAATTATTACCCTAGACTCCCCACAGAACCCCTGCTATGTAACTACTTCACCTGTAACGCTTGGCTCAAACTGTGTCCATTAGCCCCATCGTCTCCTTCTGCGCCTAAAAAGCTCATGTTAGGCATATTAAATACCTCATGGACAGACAAATATCAGTGAAATTTGATCCCATGATTTATGACTCTGAGTTCACTTTAGCCGTATCTAACTTCAATGACGGAATGTTATGTCTATGTCAAGTCTATACGCACTGCTTAAAAGAAGCATTTTCTTATTGGCACCGCCCATTTACACGGTGTCTATCACGCCTAACATTATAAGGCTTTTGTTATAATTGTCATATGTGCTGTTGCTGTTCAATTATTATACATTGGTTGTATGTGTTGTAGAAGTGCAATTGAGATATAGTAAAAGACAGACAGCGTGTTCTCTCTCGCTTCTCTCTATCTGAGGAACTCAAGACTCTCCCATTATAACAATTGGCGACAGAGGTTATGGATAGGTGATTAACATCTTACATCATGGCAACTTCTACCTTTAATGTTCCTGACAAGTTTGAATGTAACGATTTTGTCCGGTGCGAGCACAAATGGTTGGGATCCTGAAAAGAAGATAGTGCTGCCTGCTTTCCTTCGTGGACAAGTCTCCTTCTATTTTAATTCCTTGAAAGCCAACGAGAAAGATACATATGCACATTTGATGTCGACATTACGTAAACGTTTTTGCCCGATGGTAGCCATTGAGCAGCATTACAGCGATTTCGAGCAAAGTTCATTTAGGCCCAACTAAGACCCCTATATTTTCTATGGGACTTTCGTCAACTGCTGGACAGAGCTGACCCGGATTTAACCGTAGATGCCAAAACTGTCTTGCTTAGTGGCCAATTCATCAAAGGGTTGCCATCCACTCTGCATCTTCGCTTACTGGAGAGTGATCCCACACCATCGTTAGCCAAAATGACCGAATTCGTTCACCAACTTCGTGCCTCCCGCTGCGATGGGACGAATGAGTATTGCTGCAGTTTGCTCATCTGATGTGAGAAATGAGTCGCCCCATGCCTCTGCTACACTCTGTCAACCAACTGACGCCTTGACAACCAATCAAGTTCAGCTAAATCAACCTTGGAGGAGCAGCACAACAGCAACTTCCTTCTATGCCATCCCAAACAAGATAGCAGAAACGGTAGCCCTCCATTGGACCGCTCGTGACAATTGCGTGGTATGCCAATAAGGGGCCTGTACCCCTCTCAGTACAGTCTAGTTTTTGTATCCCTGGCAGAACAGATAGTTCATTGTAGCATTCCTAAAAGTCACCATGAACAGTTAGGCATGGTAGTACCCCTTCTAGACTCTGCTAGCATTCCTTCTCATATTCTCCCAGTTTATACAGCTTCATGTGCCAGTGATAGAGCTGTCTATGTCCGTTTAATGGATATATCCAATATTGATTTTGAATAGCAGGCTGGTCAGAAGAATGGTGAGCTTTGTTCTGTAATTGAAACACTTTACTTTTCTTCCTCTGATTGTAACTCTGTTGCAAGTAGCTTTGGAGTCCAGGATACTGGCCACATGGCTTCGCAACTTGAAGCAAATATTAGTTCTGATCTTAATGCCGCAGAAAATAATACCCTCTTACAAACTTTATCAAAAATTTCTGATGTCTTTGATCAGAGTTTGGGCCATACAGACGTAATTTAACATCACATTGACGCTAGTTCTGCACCTCCTGTCCGTCCGCATAAAAGACGGCTTCCTTATGCGTACTGTGAAACGATCATTGATATGCTTCAGCAAGGCGTTATTCAGCCTAGTCATACCCCATGGATTTCACCTATTGTACTGGTCATTAAGAAAGATGGTAAATACAGGTTTTGTACTGATTATAGGAAATTGAATGAAGTTACAAAGAAAGGTGCTCAATCTCCTCCTAAGGTAGATGATCTATTGAATGCACTCCATGGTTCACACTATTTTAGTACCCTTGATTTACGTTCAGGGTATTGGCAAGTAAGTGTAGCTGATGAAGATAGGGAAAAACAGCTTTTATAACCCCAGATGGATTGTGGCAATTTATAAGACTTCATTTTGGGACATTTGGGGGTTCAGTCACATTTCAAAGAGCAATTAAAATTATCTTATCTGGTCTCACATATGACACGTGCTTGAGTTATTTTGATGACATAATTATACCCTCTATAAGCCTACAACGGCAATGTAAACGTCTATTAGCAGGTCTTTTAAGATTTCGTATACAAAATATTCAAGTTAAGGCTTAAATGTGCACATTTGGAGCTACTCATGCTGTATTTCTTGGCCATATTGTTTCTTCTCAAGGGGTACACACTGACCCAGGAAAATTCAAGCTGTGTCTCCTACTGAACACGTTGGGTCATCCCTTAGACTTGCAGGATATTATCGACGCTTTGTTCCTAATTTTGCCACTTTTTTCTCTCCCATTGTTCAACCTACCATAAAGGGATGTAAGTTCTCATGTAGTGATAAAACAGTCGGAATCTTTTGCATTATTCAAACGCCACCTATGCCCTGCTCCTATTTAAGCATACCCTCGGTTTGATAGGCCATTCATCTTACAAAGAGATACTTCAGAAGTAGGCTTGGGTGCTGTTCTAACTCACTTTGACTTATCTAGACATGAACACGTTACTTCATATGCTAGTCGCTTCCTTACTGACCGTGAAAAGAGGCATTCTGCCACTGAAAAAGATCATTTCCGTGCAGATCTTCTTGGTAGAAAATTTACTATCGTTACTGACTACCATGCTCGTCGATGGTTGCACTCTGTCAATCCTGAAGGTAGGCTGGGAAGATCGGCCATGGATTTGCAAGAGTATTCTTTTGATGTACGGCACAGGCAAGGGAATGACAATGGTAATGCAGATGTTTTATCTTGTTTGCCTTCTGTCTCTAGCTGTGTAACCACTGTCCATCCTAGTTACAACCTCCTTCAGGCTGAACATGATCATCTAGACATACAGACAGTTCTTCAAATGAAATGAAATCTCAGGACCAGCCTAGGCCACCATTCTTTGTTTGGGCTAAGAACCCCACCCTTCGTGCTTTGTGACATTGATGGGATAAACTGCATATAGTCAACGGGTTCTACATATATCATATCATTATATATTTGTTAAAGCAAGTTAACTAACTGGCAACAAAAGTGTTGATGTGAACCTGCTATGCTACATATTTGGTTAAGAAAAATAATTTAAGACTGAATTTTAAAAATGATACTATATTGTACCATTCTCAATTTAGTCTTAGAACGTTTGCTATCAATATGGTATTTACAAGCATTTCTAAAATTAAAATTAATGATATAAATTCTTTAGTAGTATAAAAAATCTACGGATTTAGAAGTGATTTGTGATGCTTCCTTTTTAAAGCTAACCGATAAGATTTGTTTCTCATTGTCTTTCAATTTTCTCTTAAATAAACTTAAGTTTGTAATGGTCCTTTTATTTATTGTAGGCGTAAGTAAGCTCTTTGTGAATCATGGCACCACACATCAACAGCCAGATCTCAACCATCTCGGCACAGGCCTTGCCGGTGCAAATTTCTTTTCAATCAATTTCAACCACCCAGGCTGGCGCATGCTGGCGCCTGTCACATTGGGATGGTGCCATGGTACACAGAGTGCTTAAACTTTGTTTTTGTATTGTTTTTGTTGTTCTTTGTTTTGTATTCTTAGATTATTGTTAAAGGAATTGTAAGTGCCGTTCATAGCCAGAACCAGATGACGTCATGTCCTTTTCTGCTATGGACGGCACAGAATATTGTATTTTGTTGAGTTTTAGATTGACATTGATATAAAAAAAAATGAGTTTGTAATGGCTCGAATTTCAGGTTTTAGGTTGTTCCATAATAACGGTCCTCTATAACTAAATGATGTCCTGCCTTTCTCAGAGCTTGCCCTTGGTCTTAATAGCATGTCACTTTTTGCATACCTTTTTACGTTCTTGGTGGCATGCGACTTAGCCGGTCCCTCTTCTCCATGGTAGGATTTGTGCACAAGAGCTAAGACCTTCCTTTTGTAAATGTTATCCAATGGTTCCCATGATACAATGGCAAGCACACTTTCATTGCTTATATTACTAGGCAAGTTATGAATGAGTCTAGCAGCTCGGACATGGGTCTTTTCAATTTCAGTCATCAGTGCAGGTGAGGACGTTCCCCAGACTGCCATTCCATAAGTAACCGACGAAATTAGTCTTAAAGTAAATTTCTTCTCTGACCGTTGCAGGTAAGTAAGACATCCTTCTTAACTGACTAACCTTTGCCTTGAATGGCTTTGAAACCCCATCTATGTGAAGGTTCCAGTTTAGGTGGTTGTCTACTGTTACACCCAGACATTTTGAACTCTGTACGTACTCAATAATATCCTTCCCAATCATAACTGGTTTCAATGGTCCGACAAATTCCTGGGCAGTCACTATGAGGGCCACTATGTATTGACAATTGGTTCTTCTGGCACCAGTTGTTTACATCATTCCCTATTACATTTAGCGCATCAATGACTTCTTCTGTGGAATGTCCGACGTAATAGGTTGTATCATTAGCAAATAGGTATACTTGTTCTTTACTAACGTATTCCGGCAGGTCGTTTATGTATAGGGAGAATAACTTAGGTCCTAATAAAGAACCTTGTGGAATTCCATATGAGATTTCTTTGGTGTCTGAAGAGGCCCCATTTATGTCAACAAACTTAAGTCTATTTTGTAAATAGTTTTCAAGAAGATCAGAAAACTGTCCTGAGATGCCGCATGTTTGAAGTTTCTTTTTCAGAATTATATGATTTACAGAGTCAAAGGCTTGTCTAAAGTCTATAAACAGTATTCCAATGACTTGTTTCCTGTCAAGGGCCTTTCTCCAGTCTTCTGTAGTGTGGAGCAACAGACCCTCTGTCGATTTTCCTTCCTTAAATCCCCATTGTGCAGGTGTTGACAAGTGATGCAGATCAAGATGCTTATTAATCAGTCTACACATTTGGCTCTCTAAAAGCTTGCTAGGTATGGTCAACATAGAAAGGGCTCTGTAATTTCCTACCTCATCTTTAGGCCCCTTTTATAGGCACTCTTTAGTCTAGCTTTCTTCCAATTTTCGGGTACTGTTTTGCTTTCAACAATTTTATTGAGTACAATCTGCATTCCTGGTACCACTGCCTTGCCTTTTTTTTTAGCTCCCTAGGGGGTACTTTATCAACCCCCATTGCTTTGAAGGGCTTTAAGGTGGCAATCTGGTGGTTTAACATTTTTTCATCTATTTTGATTTCATCGCAGACAGGTATAACTCTGTATATGAAGCTTGCATCATTTTCCATTACTGTAGTGCTAAAATTTTTTGCTAGGTTCTTTCCTATATTTGCAAAAAAGTTATTTAGCAAGTCAGCTTTTTCTTGATCTGATACTGTCATGTTTCCATTCTCATCCTTCAAGCCAGGAATGTTTAGGTTACTTGACTTTCCCCTGATCTTGCTAACTAATTGCCAGACTTCTCTTGAGCCTGTAGCCTCTTCGAATCTATCTTTCCAGTATGCAGCTTCAGCCATCCTTAATGTTACATTTACTTTATTTCTCAATTTCTTATAGTTTTCTTTCAAGGACAGGTTTTCCTTGTGAAGGAAGTTGAGAATTCCAATGGCATAATCCCAGAATATGTCTTTTTCATCCCTACCAATTCAGTTGTGCCCGTTTTGAATGGTATCCATAGCTCCCCCTTCTCTGGCAACATGGGAGTCCAGTGAACCTTGATTCGAGCTCTCAATCTTTTCCTTTGGTTCAAAATGGCCGTTCACAAAGATTCTGTAAACAGTTGCACAAAATGTGCTGAACAGAAACATGGTCCTCATAACAACAAGGCTCCCACCAAACTATTGAAGTCAATGAACCATTTATTTTCTAGGCGATGGATTACATGGGTCCCCTAACGGAAGCAACCCGTGGGAAAAAGCACTTACTTGTCATCATGGACCACTTTACTAAGTGGTGTGACGCTTTTCCCATCAAGGATCCAAGCACTTCTACAGTTGCTGAGTTTTTAGTATATTGAGTTTTTAGTCGGTTCGGACTCCCAACCATCATCCATTCTGATCAAGGGCGAAACTTCGAAAGTAACCTTATGCATGAAATTTGTCGGCTTATGGGATACACAAGTTTCACATCACTGCGTACTATCCTCAATGTGATGGCCAGTAGCACGCCAGAAGCAGACCCTACAGGAAGTTTTGTCTTCTTTTGTCTCACAATATAAGGATGACTGGGATAACTGGGTTGCTTTAGCAGTATATGCTTATAATACCAGCTGCCATGCATCTACCGGGTTTAGCTCTTATGAAATGGTATTTGAGAGGAATGAGCGTACACCTATAGACCTTGATCTCTGTCTGCCCTTGAGAACCCCTTGCAGTGACTCAAAATACACATAGTCACTTAGAAGGGCATTGACGTCAATTAGAAAGACAGCCCAGGTGCAGTAAGACCACTGTAGGTCTAACCAAATAGCCTCTCCTTCTCACTCTCTGCGCATACCTTCATCTTCTTATATTCCAGGTACATCTGCATGGTTACGTCACCCGAAGTCATGGACGTTTAGGTCCCAATGGGTAGAGCCTTACGAGGTTATTTCCCAAAAGGGCGCTACATATAGGATCCCTTCAAGGTGGAGAAAGGAAATGGTTGCTCATCACGATAACATCAAACCGTGTGCACCTTTTTAAAAATAAAAATGTACTTAAATAATGGCTGTTTTATTATTTATAGAAATTTTTCAGAAAACGTTTATGCCTAGGTGTGAAATCAGTTGGTAAACAGGTCCCGTAAAAGTAGTTCATTTTCTTTTAATCCTGATGCAGTTTATGAGTCATTGCTATGCGAAAATGTAATCAACCGACGGAAAGCTTTTAATGAATTATTGCTTCAGGACCTATAAGACCTAAAAACAGTTTCACTGGATGAAGCACCCACCAAAACAACCAAAAGAAATTTTGTCAATGTACGGTTGCGGAATCCCTGGCCATTCTGCAAATGCTCTTGCTAAAACGTCTTTTTTATTCATTGGAGGATTGATTTGCACCTTCCGTTTCGAGAGAAGCCATTTATTTACTACAATTTTAGTAGCAGAATATTGACTAGGCCTCGGGACAAGTGCTACACTACCAAGGGAAATAAATATGCTTACGTATCAAGCTGTATGGATGATGTGTTTCCCTGCTGAAAGATGAATGGAGCTTCCAAATATCTCAACAATGATTCTATGCATTGCATCAAATTATTTTGAAAAATTTTACAATAATTAGGCGCACTGAAAGAACACAAACAGAGTACAAGTCGACCTGCTCCATTACCCCAGAATATTACTGAAACAGAGTTGGTAAATATTGGTGGCAAATAGCTCGAATTGTTGTTTTCTCTTGTTTCTCTGCATAATACCAACGTTCCTGAAATGTATTTTAAAGTAAATTTGAACTCATCGCTGAAAACTACGTCTTTCCGCTCTTGAAGTGGCCATCCTCTCGATACATTGGCCTATCCCGTTCTATAATTTCTGTTGACTAAGTAGACAATTGACTTTTTGCATCTGGAGCAGCTTTCATAATCCACAGTTATGAAGAATTCGCTTTATTGTTGAAATGAAGCCATTCTTCTTTGAATACTCATTAAATGAGCTATAAAACGAGGGAAGGCGAGAATGACATTTTATCTAGCTGAATTCCTTCGGAAACGTCTGTTATTATTCAGGGAGCATTTTTGATTGTCCCTCCCTTTTGCGAAGTGCAACAGTACCAGTGTGCTGGTAAGTTTCAAAAACTTAATAGGGCACTAACTTGCAGCAGCTAGTTTTTTTTGCAATTTCTCCGTAGGAATAGCCTGTTTCTCGTAGTATTTTGATAGCACCTTCTTCTTCAAGCGAAATTTCCTTGCTTCTTACCATATTCAAACGTATATATAACTCCCTTAGGCAAAAGATACTTGTTATGAAACTGCTCATTGCAGACGCAAGCAGTCATACAGAGGTCACAAAAGCAAATCTGATATGCACCGGGTTGTGCTTTTGTGGGTGTAACTACCAGCAGCAGGCATACCTTATACCTTACTTAGTACTTCTATTTATATTTGCATTTCAACGGCATTAAATTGAACATCTCATACTTGGTTGAAAAGTGCTCCACAGGTTTAGATGTTTCATGCTAAGATGAAGAAGCCTCGTTTTCATGTTTGCATGAAACAACTTGGAGTTGTGTTTGACATCGCTTGTTCATACTCAATATTTGACAAAGAATTCTTTTATACAGAATTATTAATAAAAAGTGATTTATAGTGGATTTTGATAACAACCTCGTTTCCAAGTAGACATGCTCAGTTCACGACTCTTGGTTGAAGTATTAACTAGCACTATATTAGATATTATTACCCTATAACTCATTAGCTATTTAGCAAACTTTCCTGCTTTTATTACTTACATACAAAATTTTGACGTTAAAACAGCTGGACTACTATGGCAAATATAGATTAATTGTAAAATAATTTGGTGGGATTTAATATCTGTGATGAGAGAGCACCGAAATTTTTCAATGTCATAATTTTATAGCATCGACAGTTTTGGAGATTGAGACAAATTTATTTCTTTAGCTTTCATTCAAAAATCTCATTTTATCATCATAAGATGTATGCAAAAATTTGTTAAATTACTATGAGAACTGGAAAATATTATGATTTTCTTAACGTTTGAAGAAGTTTGAACATGGTATTGTTATTCAACTGCCATAGTAAGAAGACTTTCTTATGATGTTAAAGGAGACTGGTTTTGGCGAAAACCACATACATTATGTCATTGCAAAGTTATCAGGCATTGCCAAACGATCAACATATCATGTATATTGTACGTGAGGGAAAGAATGGAACAATTTATAACTTCTACGAGCTCTTTATGATAGATATTTTCATGAAATGACTATATTTGTTAACATACAAGGCAATATCTCTGTTCCAAGCTGTTTGCATTTGGTGATTATTTTCGCTTGACATAAAAACTAAGAAACGAATAGCACTTTTCAAGTACCGATCGATCGATTGAAGTATACGATGCTGCATGCTCTGAAGAGCGTCAAGTGACATCGTACAATATTTCGCAATGTTTCCCCCCTTTATGCATTATTAAATAACTTCTTTTGTAGAACTGGTTAAAGAAAGCCAGCTGCTTTATGCCCCAAGCTGTATTAGAATTTAGATGAGGAATTTCACAAACAGCTTCAATTGCTATGCTAATGAGAAAATGCTTAAAACTCGTAAAATAACTGATTAAATGGTCCCAAATGTTCTAGAGTTAAGTAAATATATTTCTTAAACATTTCAGCATGTAAAAGCTAAGACAAAGTATGACATGAAAATAAAATATGTTAGAGTAGGATTCGTTGTGTCATGTACAAATACTGTTTGGCAGCCAATCTCTCATCATGAATGGATTGGTTAACTCTCCTCTTTCATACCTCCTTCTGTTTCTTCTATCAATGTGACGCTGAACTATCAACATTTCTTTATATGCCCTCATCACCTGTTTCTTCAGTTTCCTACTCTTCAGATGCTTCCAGTAATCAAACATGACGTCATACCGAAATATTCCAAGTCCACTTGTTAGAGCTTCCTGGAACTAAGCAATTGAATTTTATTAGAAGCTTCGCATGCAATGAAGGTTTGCTAGATCTAATATAAAGAACTTTTGTGTTTGGCCTGACTGCTGGAGAGTGCTTATGATTTTACTCTTAAAAGATAAGGCTGATCTTCAAAATTAACTGATTGAAAAGAAGGGCGAGAGACTTTAGCTAACAACGCAAAAAAGCCGACCTCAAAACTATGCCGAGTCAGTTATCAGGGGCGGATCCAGGCTCAAAACTGAATTAGGCACAAGTGAGCGCGAAGCGTGAGATATAATGGACCTCAAAATATAAACGACTCAAGATAAATGGCTTCTCTACCAGGCATTCCGTAATCGTGTATAGGACCAGCCTTACTTATACTTTGTCTTTCTTATCATATTATAGAATGTACCTTGAAAGTAATACGAAATACGTCACTCCTATTTTTAAGGAAGTACGGAAATTTCCTCCAGATTGTTGAGGTGATAATCAACAGATTTTTGAAGAAAGAATCTAGTTACATTTGATTACCCTGACAATTGCTTCGTTCCAGTACAGAGCTTCCTTTTCATACATCAAACAATAGCTAAGCCTGGTTCTTATAAGATCTAGCAACAATCAAAGACAAAGTGCTTCTGTTGATTCGGGACGAGGGGAAAATTGTTGCAAAGTATCCTATCTTTCTTGTAAGACATGCATACATACATACATACATACATACATACATTCATACATACATATGGAACATTGACTCATTCCGCCTGCTAACGAGAGTTTGCATAGTTAAATTTGTTAGTAAAAATACTTGTAAAGATTCACACATTTATTCCAATAGAAATTTTAGCTATTTGCCTATTTTGATAAAATTGCTTGCTCTGTTATGGGCAATGAGTAGAGAAACATTAGTGGCTTATCTGTGCCAGCTTCTATGCCACAATAAGCTCTGTTACATATCAATTATCTGTCGCTTACAATTCCACAGAAGTAAAATTGATTGAGACAACATAACTTACTATAATGTCAATCGGCCCGGGCAACATTTGGACAAAGTCAGGATTCGTTACATGCTTCTGACTATCATACAATTTGCTTGGATAAATGGGCGTTTTTCCCACATCTGCAGTGGGGTAACTGTATACAGAATGCTGAACGATGATCCAAAGAACTTGTCTCACGAAGTTACTTAGTTGACGTCTTGAGTGAAATCTTGATGGTAACCCTTTAACCTAGATGAAAGTATAGTTCTGTAGTAAATTCTTCAAAGTTGGGATGAAATTCCATATAGAGTCGCCAATAGAAAAGCTTTTAAGCATTATATATATATATATATATATATATATATATATATATATATATATATATATATATATATATATATATATATATATATATATATATATATATATATATATATATATATATATATATATATATATATATATATATATATATATATATATATATATATATATATATATATATATATATATATAGATAGATATTTACCTTACTCACTCTTTTATTACTGATGATGAATCTCGTGTGAGTCGAAACGTTTAACTTATTGGATATGTAAACTTCTTGGATGTGTCGTAGATTAATTTAAGTCGCAATAGAACCACTGGATTTGTCATTATAAAAATCAAGACAAAGAAATTGCTGTCTTTGTTCTGACTTTTATTCTTAAGCTGCGTGTCCCATCAACTATATATATATATATATACATATATATATATATATATATATATATATATATATATATATATATATATATATATATATATATATATATATATATATATATATATATATATATATATATATATATATATATATATATATATATATATATATATATTATTTATATATATATACATATATATATATACTGTATGTCTATGTATATATATATATATATATATATATATATATATATATATATATATATATATAATGCTCAGGTTCGATCCCAGGTGGTGGCAAATTTTAATTTTCTCCTGGTTTTTCTGAGCATTATATCAACCTTTCCGTTTGCACCGAAAAAGGAGAAATCCTGGTTACTCGCTAGCTACTGATTGTATATATTAGAGCTGCTTGATAAAGGCGAAAGCCGAAAGTGACCATAAGGTGCTAAAAAGCAGGGGAGTTAAAACAAGCCACTGTGGTCTAGTGGTTAAGACGCTTGCCCGGAATGCGAGAGACCCTGGTTCGATCCCAGGTGGTGGCAAATTTTAATTTTCTCCTGGTTTTTCTGAGCATTATATCAACCTTTCCGTTTGCACCGAAAAAGGAGAAATCCTGGTTACTCGCTAGCTACTGATTGTATATATATATATATATATATATATATATATATATATATATATATATATATATATATATATATATATATATATATATATATATATATATATATATATATATATATATATATATATATATATATATATATATATATATATATATATATATATATATATATATATATATATATATATATATATATATATATATATATATATATATATATATATATATATATATATATATATATATATATATATATATATATATATATATATATATATATATATATATATATATATATATATACTGTATGTCTATGTATATATTTATATATATATATGTATGTATGTAATTATGCATGTATAGTTAAAGCTAACACTGGGATACCTTGAAACAGTAATGGTTAAACGAGTGGTTAAATGTAAGTGAGTATTTCCTCCTCTTTATTACATTTCAAAATCCATCCATCTTCCATAGAACAATAATTCAAGTAGTATTTTATTCTAAGTGCTATTTCTTGTAAAATAAAAGAAGCATTACTTTATCAGTTTAAAAATGTAGGAGTTCTTTCAAATCTATGATCCATAAGTAGTAGCATAACATTACCAAGGGGTTACTTGGCTTTATTTCAATGGTGTTGCAAAAAGCAAACTTTAAGAAGTATCACCTTTGATATCTTGTTTGCATGTTTTGTACCTTTTCTTTGAGTCAACTCTCCAATCATATTTTGCAACTCAAAGTCTTTTTGAACATGCTTGTCTCTGCTGTAGTACCTGTGTTAAAATGTGTTTCGAAATAAATTAGTATCGCTTCTCAGAGCGACGTGTACTGGGGAGAACTGAAATATGGAGATCATTCTCTTGTTTGGTGGATATGAATGGTTATGGTACGTTTGTTTCTAGCTCTCTCTTGCTTTGATAATTTCAGCATAGAAGTCTATTGACTGCTCTTAGATCCTGAATAACCGGATGATTATAATAAACAGAATAAACGGGGGGGGGGGGCTGGAAGTTTTCAAAAGAAATAAACAAGGGCATCGAAATATGTTCGGGATTGAAAATTGGTCTAATCTTGTGTCAATCTGCTTTTATACAAAACTCCAAGTAACAATCCTTAAAATAATGCTACTTCATTATTTGGAACAGTGGCATAACAGACTGGTTTGGGACCCCTATGATTATTTTATTTAGGAGCATTTTCATTTCCCCCCAAATCTAGATAAAATAGCGTGTAAAGTGTTTATTAGCAATGGAGAAAAGAAGTAATAAGTAGAGTGCAAGCTGGAGGATTTCAGCTTATTAAGTGTCTTTTTGCTTCCAAAGTTCCAAAAGCCTATCCCTTGACAACTTTTGAGGGGCTCTCTTTGAAGCCTCAAAGACTTGGGGGCCCTTAGGATTGCTCTAACCCCAATCTATATCGATTACACCACTAATTTGAGCATAGCTTCAACAATCGCAAAGCAAAAGTATTGCTTACGTATTGTGGTTAGGAAAATTCAAAGTCAATAAATTAGTTTCCTTGCAGGCTTATCCTATAGAAACATTGATAATTTAGCATGTTGGGCGTCCTAGTAAGAGAGGGAGAGTCGGACATGTCCATAAAAGTAAGCGGGTGGGACCTTTCTTGGAAGCAAAAATTACTCGTTTATGTTATATATTGAAATAAGGGAACTATGTAACCCCAGAACACTAAACTATTTCAATATACAATCATACTATAAGATTTTGCAAGATTGCCTTATAATAAATGTAGGAAGGAAGCAAATGTCATAAGCCACCAACATAGAAGCTCTCAATTCGAATGGAATTTATATACTTACTGTCTGATCAATCTGTTGGCAAACCTTCGCAAAACACGATTCATCAACCTACCATCATCCCTATAAGGGTAGTATGGGATCTGCCTTCTATCGTTCATTCCTCGTTTCTATGAATGAAGTGTCACCAGTAAGATTAATGGCTTAAAACGACTAATAGCCAAGTAACCAAACAAAACGAATACATTCAACCAACCCCCCCTAACCAACCTCCACTTCTCCCAAGGGAAAATAATCCACGATTAATTAGTTCAATGTAGCGTAAAAACAACAATATATCGGGGTCTTGGGCCTCTACTCAATTTTAATCAATAGCGTTCGTTAATAGCGTTCATCACATCTAAGTATAATAAACTACACCAATTAATGCAATACAAAACGAGGCAGCAAACAACGAACGAGGGCAACGACAGTACAAGACTGAACATAAATGTGTGACATGAAGCATGCACACAGTTACATCATATATCAAGTTCTCCCAATCAGGATATCAGTAAAAGGTCTAATATCACTTTCCCATCAATTAAAAAAGAAATTTTCCTCTACACATCTTTTGTCCTGATGTAAAAAAGATATTGAATATAGCTGTAAAAACACAAGAGGTTTACTATTTCACAGTTTTGTTTCTTAACTATAAAGGCAATTGATAACGTTAGTCGCATCCTTGTATTGCAATTTGGAAAATTGTTACTCTCTCACAATTTTCTCACTTATTTTCCCAGTTGGAGTATTATAAAGATGAGTAGACATCTGTTTGCAACAAACAATATTAATTTTGCTATTCAAACATCAAGAAAATTAGTTAGTTTGATTAGGATTTTTAGAAATATAGCTTTGCAAGTACCTTTAAGTTTACTTCTAGATCTATATCATTCCAAACCATCTTTTTATATCCTTTCAACAGCAGCTGGCTAGCACCTACATTTCCAAGCGAAAAAAGGCTTCTAAGCGTTGCATTTGAGTGCAACAGTGCTGGGGTCCCATATGTATTTACAGGTAGCAATCCACGGCAATGATATTGCAAGATTTGATGCAAGGGGTGAAGTTTTGATAAGTGTCTGTGCATTGAAATACAAATAGGCTCCATTTTGAAGTGTGTCTTCAATAGATGCTCGATTATTGAACTGTAAAGTATGTCACTGATATGCAGCTCTGCTTTTGCAATCGTCCACTGGAGCCCATCTTGTGGTGTATAAACATTCCCATCTAATCATGACAAAGGAGCATACATTTAAAAATAGATTTGTCACGAATCACTTTGATTGAAGCTAATTACCTTTCATACCTGACAGATATTCATACAATTTTTTGAGGAAACAGACTGTATATAGGGGGTATATATAGTTTAATATGAAACTGGTTTTCAATATAAGATAAAGTGAGTATTTCAGACAATGAACGCCACATTCTCATGTACTAAAATATTATTAGAACATTGTAAGCGCATGTTAACAGATTTTTTTCTGTAGCAGATCAAGCACGATTCGGTACACTGTCTGAGACAAATAGTTATTTATAATTAGGCTTTCACCTAGCTCATACAATAGACCATATCTTCATGAAATCTGCACTCTTTAAGTACAGCAGTCAATTTGTTTGGATACCAATTTGTTTGGATACATATAAAACAAATAAAACACGGTCTCAATCTATGTAATGCAGATACCAAAGAGAGGGGTCTTGATAAGTTCATGAGTCAAAAATTCGAATGACGGTTGCAGTGATATTAAGCTCAGGGAGGTTTCAATAATAAAACACCATCGTTAGTAGCTTGGGGCATATCCTTACAGTTAGAACATTTATTAGCACAGTGGGTATGTTATCCTTCCTTTGACAAGTTTGAGTCTACTTATGCACTATCAATAGTGAAACATACGTATCAAGACATGTAATCTCTTATTGAACTTCCCTTCCAGGGAATGATCATGTTTTATATTAAGGAAAAACGCAGTGAAATTTAATCATTTATTGATACCTTTTGTTGGCTTATTCTGTATAGCGACAGGTCTCAGTCTCTTTTCAGGATCAACTGCAAACAGTGCAATCTGGACTGGGTTGTTCCGCATTGTTCTACCTGGATTATACTTTGCTAAGAAGTCCGGCATATGTTTAATTCCCTCCATTTCTGGGTATTCGACCACATATACCTTGTTCTGTTCTATGGACTGGAAAATACTTCTGAGTGTTAAAAGTATTTTAGTATACTCCCAAAAAAAGGCGTATATTGTAGTATACTCGCATTAAAAGGAGAATTCGGGTTTGCATTTCATTTGCAAGCCATTGCTTTTCCAATAACAAGGTTATTCAACTTTACTTTTTGAGAAAATTCCTAGTTTTGTTTTGTTAACAAATAAGACTCTAGCGGTTCCTTTGCTTTAGCTTTCTATGTCACATTTTGCTCTTACCAACCACCAGACGTCATGTAGCAGACTAGACTTCCATTTTCAAAATTGCTAGCAACCTCCTCCCTATCTCATCCTTCATACATTCCATAAACATTTGGCAGCTCATGCAACATATCACCCGACTGATATGTCACATTTACTATCTAACACCTTTTGATATGATGTTTGATTAGACTTTTGAAGGCTTTGCATTTCTTCTAAGCTAGATAGCTTACTGCTCCCGATACATGTATTATTCATGCATAACAGATTTTTGTTGTTGATGTTTGCTTTATGCTGAGTAGGCTATTATATCTAGCGTTTTCAGTTAATTTAGGCCTAATATGCATGCAGCATCCAGGCATGGGACCCCTGGTTTAAATGTTCCTTCCGAAGGACGATAGACTAGAAGGTCCGAAAGCCGAACATATGATATTCCTTACTCTGCTTCACCTTACACTCATTTTGAAGCTGACTTCAAGTTAATTGTTAAATTCTATAGGGTTGTTTTGTAGCTCGATGCTCCTTTTGATACCTTTTAATTATTTTGGGTTGTAACTGATTATGAACATATAGAAAAAGCTATTTGGTACACAATATGTCTTCCACCTGCTCTGTAATCTATCTATTGCTACACCATGCTATACTATACAATAATCTGTACCTCCTCAATCCAGTCATCCTCTGTTATAGCAGTAATAGCATCTTTCCAATCGAATTCCCGATTCAGTCGAGTCATAAGATCATCATATTTGGTTCCCGATTCACCTGCAATAATGTTAAAGGAAGATACATAGTAAGACTTACATGATGAATGGATCAGTCTAAGCATACTCGCAATATGGAGTGCTTCTATTACTGGTAGCACATACGGAAACTACGCTCAAGAACAACTTCTCTATTACACTTTCAGGCTCTATAAATTCAACCTCGCTCTCATGTCCATTAATCTACTCCATGGAAAGGATCCGTTCGCATTGACCTAACGATACAAAAGAAGTTTGAGACTTTTTGCAATTAGCAACATTGCGAAATACTCTTCCATATGTATTTTTCGCAAGACTGTAATATTGTTTATGAGATGCAACTAGTAAAATGTAGCAACCGTTACGAACAGTAGGACATTTGCTTGTTAATAGAATATATCTATAAATTTACCTCTGTTTTAACCTAGATTAATCTATTGAGCAAGTTAGCATGTAAGTGAGCAAGTAAGTTAGGAAGTAACTAAAGCCTGTCATCCTTTGCTTACTCCATCCTAATAGCTGGCTGTTCCTTCCCTCCCCCCCGAACTGTCATCCGAAGTTAACTAGTGTGTTACTGTTATTGCCAAAAGATATTAAGTCACTTATGCATTCTTCATGTCCTTGGCAGCATTGCAAATATGCATTATTGCTGCATGTGAGGCAGGGTACTTGTTATTAGATACGAATACCATGCATCCCCATCCCGTAGACAAAAATAAGAATCATATGTTATTGGTAACACATTATATGAGATTGTTATCCAGAAAGTGCAGTTCTATAATAAAGTAAATAATAATACGTATATAATGCAACTACCTTCAAGACAAACTTTTTTGAGTGCCATAGGATTTAAACCAGCCAATCGTAGCTGCACAAAATAATCATCTTCCATGAATCTCTCATCCTTTTCCAAGTTGATAAAATATCGATACGAACTGCTGGCATACTTAATGTGCTTATCACCATTTGCTCCTTTCTGTAAATGAATTGACATGCAATAGTACTAGCTGCAAATATAAGCAAAGCAGTTGTGTTGTTCTTAAGCTCACCATGCCCTACCGTGTTTATGTGCATTATTCTTCACTTAGTGTTAGTTGACTATGTTCTGCTTACAGTCGAAAGGTCTGTAGATATAAAAAGAGGTTGAAAGAAATCGCTGGTATAATACTGGTGCTAATTTATAAAGAAACATGGTTGCTTAAAGAAAGAGAAAGTGGATGCTGCAGACTACTAAATTACAGATACTGGACAAAGTATAAAGGGTGACAAGATTGGACAAGCTGCAAGAGATTGGACATGCCAATATGGAAATCACGACTGAAATGGTTCGGCTATCTGTTCTGTATATAGGCTGGCAATACTGTAAAGGAGATGAGGGATATGAAAGTGGCCAGGAAATGATCACCTGGGAGACCGGTAAAAGTTGGATAAAAATGTGAGGGAAGAAGTGTATATTACAGGACTAAGACAGTGTGTTATTACAACAGATGAATTATTTTACAGAAGAAAGTTACAGAAGCTTTGACCAGGCAATAAGGCTGGAGAGGGCGACATTTTTGTTTTTGAAACATCGTGATAGTGAAAGACTACTAAAGTTACAATTATACATTTCAATATTGTAAGGTAGTGTACAATTGGCTCATCAGCTATAGCTAAACATGTAATAACAATCTAAAATTCAATAGCAGCATGAGTGAACGAAAAATAAAAAAGAAAAAATAAACAATCGTTCAAATTTCAGTAGCTCCGGGCCTCACTATGGTTTGTTGCGTCTGTAAAAAAATATAGTAGCTACATCTTATTGCAATATTTGACGCTGTCATTGTAATCTGCTGTTGATGAGCACTATTGAAGTGCAGATCATTAAGCATTGATAAAGGGAATCTGACGGACTTCCAAATATAAAGAGCACACTTATTAAGAGATTGATAAACTTAACCTCAGAGTACTTTGTCTGTAGGTTTATAATAAGGGGGCGATACCTATGAGCTTTGCGATCATTATTTATCTTAATATAGGACTCACAGCCATCACTTAACTCAAGCAGGTACAAAGTGCAGTGGTATTATTTTTAATAAAGACAAGATCTCGCCTGAGAAAATCACCAGTAGTCAAAGATGCAGATCGAAAAGAAGAAACATCTGCGTATAATGAGCTATCTTAAAATACAGACAGAGTTCTAGATATGCGCAAAAGAATTGAGTTTTGACGCCAGGTATACTTGCCATCTTCTAGATAGGGCGTACAATTGGACACAATTTGTTGGCGACATTCAGATTGGAGGCAGAAGAAGCATGCAGAAGAGGAAGAGAGCGACCACTTACAGAGATTCATTTTATAGCAAGTTAAGGGACTATTGTTAAGGTACTTGATTGTAGAGTTGTAACTATTTTTGGGCAAACATTCCTCTACTTTTGACCAGAGGTTTCTAGATTTTGTAGGAGCATACAGGAGACTAGATGAGATGATGAAACTTTGAGATTTGAGCTCATGATGAATGCGAGCTTCGTTGTCGGTTTTGATTGCATTTATCACATAGAAAATACTAATAGTAATGATAATAATGTGGAGTGGTACACTTGATACTTAGAACATAATAGAAAGCTATAGGAATTGAACTTGTCAATGGTGAAAAGGTCAAGGATGTTAATGATGAGGGATATAAGTATTTGGGTTATTGGAGCTAGATAGGTTGAAGGAAGAAGAAATGATGAGCATATTTACAAAAAAAATATTTCAAATGGATGAGATTTATAATGCAATCAAAGCTTATTGGAAGAAATAAGATCAAGGTAATAAATACTTAGGCGGTCTCCTTGGTGCGCTATAGGGCAGGAATCATAATGTGGAAGAAAGCCCAGTTAGAATCCATGGACAGAAGAATTAGGAAATTCATGACAATGAATAAGGAACTTCATCCAAGAGGTGATGTTGCAAGACTTTATGTTGGAAGGAAAAAGGGTGGTCGGGGATTGATTAGTTGTGAGACATGTGTTAAAACTAAGATAAACAATTTGGCTTGGTACATTAAGCACGTCAGAGGTTCTATAGTGTCAACTTTAAAAGATCTTGGGATAGTAAATACCGGAGAGACAATAGGACCAAGTCAAGATAGGAATATAAGAATAAGACAAAACGGGGATTGGAAAAACAATGGAAGGAAAAACCAATGTATGGGTAATTCACTAGGAATTAAGATGGAATTCATTGCGAAAAAAGTTGGTTATGGTTAAGGAGCGGAGACCTGAAAGGGTGCACAGAGGCACTTGCATGTACTAAACAGAAACAGTCTCTGAGAACTAATTACACCAAGTTTCATATCTACAAAACAAGCGATACGCCTTAATGCAGAATGTGTGGTGATATGGGTGAAACACTTAGCCATCTAGTAAGTGAATGTACAAAACTAGCACAAAGAGAATGCAAAAGACGACACGACAACGTAGCGCGATATATTCATTGGCTGTTAGAGGAGAAATGTGGGTTTGACAGAGCTGCAAAATGGTATGAACAGAAGCCGGATGGAGTGTTAGAGAATCAAAACTAACCTGAAGTGGGATTTTATGATACAGTTTGATAGGATTATTCAAGCAAGAAGGCCAGACATTATTCTAGTTGACAAGGTAAAAATGGAAGTAGAGATAATTGATATTGCAATTGCCGGTAAAAGTAGGATTAAAGACCAAGAACAAGAGAACATTGAGAGGTATGAAGAGTTAAAAGAAGAAATTGAAAGGCTATGGAACATGAAGAAGGTTACAGTTATCCCTGTTGTGAATGGTGCACTAGGATGCATATCGGAAAGATTCGATAGCAATATGGAAAAGACTGGAATTACTGTACAGTTAAAAGTAATATAAAAGACAGCACTCATAGGAATAGGGCGGATTTTAAGACAGACATTATCTATGTAAGCCATAAGGCATGAAACTGTGGAGCCTTTAGCAGCTTGTTACTGATTGCTCCCTCCTTACTCACCCCGACCTGTTAACACCTGATTGTCTGTGAGAAACAAAAATTACCCATAATAATACTAATAATCAAAACTGTAGATGATGATGATGATGATGATGATGATGATGATGATGATGATGATGATGATGATGATGATGATGATGATGATGATGATGATGATGATGATGATGATGATGATGATGATGATGATGATGATGATGATGATGATGATGATGATGATGATGATGATGATGATGATGATGATGATGATGATGATGATGATGGCTAGCCCATGGTTGGAGACCTGCTCGTGGTGGCAAGCGGGCACAGAGAGACTCTGCCCTTAAGTTGATAGTGATTCATTTCGCGAAGATTCAGAATTGGGGCAGATGTTGACGACCTGTGGCAAACTGTCCAACCAGGCCCCTTCAGTGAAAGTCAGGCACAGCAGCTTCAGGCTGCAGCTCTGATAAGTAACTGTTGGGGTAACAGAGTGGATTAAGTGTAGCCGACTCAATCACCTCTTTTAAACAATTGATAGGCGGCCCACTGACCCCAGGGTTCAAGAAGAAGAAGAAGAAGAAGAAGATGATGATGATGATGATGATGATGATGATGATGATGATGATGATGATAGTGATGATGATGATGATGGTGATGATGATGATGATGGTGATGATGATGATGATGGTGATGATGATGATGATGGTGATGATGATGATGGTGATGATGATGATGGTGATGATGAGTGTCCTGATGATGATGAGTATAGTAATATAAATTTTAATTATGATGATGATGCTGATGATGCTGGGGATGAGGATGAAGGCGACGACAACGATGATGATGACAAAGATTATGATGATGATGATGACGATGGCAATGGTAATGCAAATCTTTATCACACCTGCATGACCACGACGACTAATGTTGTGGTTATATAATGTCGAATTTTTCATAGAGCAGCTTCCCCTCTGTTGGTCTTGCGTATTCCTCAGCCTTGACAGTGCATTATATGTTTTTATTAAACTCTCACCCCTACCTTTAAACATATCAAAATTGACCCATTGATAGTTAAAATCTTTCCGACTTACAGAGGTTGAAAATTAAGCAAGATTCAATATCACTATTTACCATTACAGCGCTTCTGAAATACTTCACCAGTTTATTATAATCATCATAGCTGGAAAGGACAGACTTGGCATATTTCAACTTCGTAGCATTAAACGCTATACCCCTTGCATTTCCAAGCACTTTGAAGTATAAGTAGTACCATTTGCCATGAAAAGTATCTTTACTGAAGTAACCAAGAGCTGTCTTGGTTGGTTGATCAAGATGAGGAAATGGATAAATGTTCTGCGGTCCGGACATTTTATAGAATATTCGGTTCTTCGCTAATTCCTTTGCACGCACATTCCGGCACACTTTGTCAGTTCTTTGAGGAACTCCCACGAAGCACATCGCCTCTAAAAAATTGAAATATGCAAAGCTTGTAATGTTTGAGTTTCACCGTTCAATCCTATTTAAACATTCAATTTTGTACTAGTTCTAATTTAGATTGGTACTCTGAGCTCAGTTCGATAATATACAGCTACTTTAGGTTTAACTATTGATTGGCTCTCTGCATAAATCAATACTTGTTATTTCATTAATTCAATAATCTCAGTTACTTATCCGATTGGTTTTCAGTAAACAGGTTCAAAATACTGGCATGCTGGCTTAGCACGATAAATACTTCTTGTGAAAACCATTTCGTTGTAAATATTCCCTTGCTGCCTACATGCACAGGGTGTCTAACACACAATACAATACACTTCAACCAGGAAATGACAGAAAGAGGCAGCTGCTGGAGAAAGATGTTAATCTATATGTTAATCTTTCTTCTAATGCAATATTGTCTACTCTTTAATCAATTGAACGATATTGTTCTAGGGGTGAGGTTCATTTTAATTCATATACAGTGGAATCCCGATATTGCGAACTCTGGATGGAACCAGAAAATATTGCTATATATCAGGAACTCTTTAAGCCGGGAGAAATTTTTAATAGGTTTTTTCTCAGTACATGCCTCAAAAATCCTTCCTTGGAAAGTGGTAAATAAAATTAATAAACAATTAATAAATGAAGAATTTATGAAAAGTTCGCTATAACGACGTTAAATATGTTGAAGAGACTTGGAATTCGGTTCGTTATAACAAGAGTTTGTTACATCGGGGTTCGTTATACCAAGAAACTTTATAAGGATTTTGTTAGGCAAACTCCAAAGGACTGAACATTTGGTTCGTTATACTGGGAGGTTCGTTATATCCGGGGTTCGATACATCGGGATTCCACTGTACTCAAGAAAGGGAAATGTAGCTTTTAAGAAGTGACACTGAGTGAATCTGTGGTCTATCAATACTTTCTAAGTATATCTCTAACTCTCCAATTCTCAAGGAGACCCTTCTTTCTAAGTAACTGCAGTATTTAGAGTTTGACTGTAAATTAAATTCAACTATTAACGAGAATTCTACATACGTTTCTTGGCATGCTTGCTAGTAGTTGTGCTGACTCCTGTGAATCTAGAAATGAGAGATACATCTTCAAATTACCACGCATCAAGTAATGGGGATGGGGCTCATATCTGCATATTTAGCACTTGTCATTTATGCGTTTACTGCTGCTGTATGAGGTAGCTTCAGCTGTGGACAGATGCTGACTCCATTCTACAACAGGCTTACACCCTATCTATCTCCATGTGATCAAAACATCGACCGTAATTGGCTATTAGAGTTTCTTTTGTATTTTTGTGATATAATTGGCTGCAAATACTCCTTCTGTAGTAAATTTAATGCTGTTTTGTCGGACATGAACAGAATTTCCCATACCAAATGACTGAGTCAGAATTTTGACAGTTTACTCAGTTCTCATAAGTCATCTATTCCTTCTAGACTGCTTTTTTGCATCAACTTCTCATATCAAAAAGAAGAAATAAACTCTTAAGCCAAGGCAGAGAATTTCCCTATTGTGTAGGTTGTGAGTGTTGAAACAAAATTGCCAGCCACTAGTCTTGTTGTACGAGCATATCCGCTGCACATAGCAGTCTCCTTAATTTTCAATTAGGCAACATTATATTCCGTAATATCTGCTATTTACGAGGAGCCTTATCAAGAAGATGAGAAGTAGAGGATTAACGGAAAATCAATTGCTACTCCAACCTCTATCATTCAATCTTAAAAAGACAAATGAGAAAGAAACACCTAGTTATGCTAGTTATAAGTACAAAAGCAACACATAAATTTAATATTTCGACCATAGCTACGATTTGCACGTGTTTGAAAAATAACGATCAAGAAACTTTTGTTTGGAAAAGTTTTTTCAATCGTTCCCAACAAAGTAATATCGTTCACATATCAAGTATGCTTATCACAGTAGTATCGAAATGGAATAAAACATATGAGAGCTCTCCTCGATTGTGAATAGTACATCTGAAAAGGCAGTCAATACTCACATTGAAGAGAAATACACAAGGCAAAATAATACTGTAGCGAATTTAATCTCCATGTTAAAGTTATTGATAGCTTGCTCACAGGCCTAGAACAAAAAATAAATTTGTGAAAAATACATATGCTATTTAAGTAAAAGATAACGTCGCATGGATTTAAGCAAAAAAACCTAGTGCTGTATGTATGAATTTTAGCTGTAGCATTATAGCAAAATGAATATCCCCTTCAACTCACGTCAATTCCTTGATGGAAGAACTGTCACCACCATGCACTTGATTGCACTGAACATCAGGTCTTATTTATTATCACTGAATAAAAGAACCCATTTCAAATTCAATAAATTGAATGAAAATGCAATGAGACCCAATTCAACCTAATATTTCAATGACTCGTAGCCAAGGGGGAAAATCTTTTGTTTTCAGAATGCTAAGAGAAGGTGACTTCCTTTCACATTTTTCATAATGGCATCTCTGATATGCAACGGAAAAAATGACACAAAAGCATACAGAATCATTAAATGTGGAAGAAGCATTCTTTGATATCAAATGTATTGGCATTTATGGAATACATATGAGCAATTTATTTTTCATCAATGTAAATGCGGCCATCCCAGTTAGTGCATTCAGAATCGCTTATATATTTACTTACTTTATCGAAACAACACTTTCATACTAAAATGATACTTAAAGTTTTCTTCATCACACTCATCAAAGTAGGGATATAAGGTAACTGCGGATTCCCAAATGAATAACCTGATGCCATACCAAGCTAATGTTACATGGTGAGCACATTTATTCTTAGGTTATGTGGGTGTAATATTGTATTTAGCAACTCAATCTAGAGAGAGGAAGACTTTCCTGAATTAATACTCCTACAACCTTAACATAAAGTTAATTTTTGAAACCTTCTTGCGACTTGTTAGAATGCTCTCGACATTTCATTCATCGCCTCTCGATTTTCATCAAGCATTGTACAAAAGTAATCATAGTCAAGCGGTCCCTTCACAAATTTTTGCGACAAAATTGTGTGAATGCATAAACTGGAATAAGCGCACGCTCGATTGTGTTGAGAGGCCTGTTCGTCTATACGTTGTCGAAAATTCTCGACCGGCCACACACGGAAAAGTGGAGAAGGCGAGCGAACTTTATTGGCAGCAACGCTTTCTCTACAAGTGGGATATAAACATGGGTAATGTTTTGAATTAGCACTTAAATCACTTCAAACTGGTATAATTTCATCTATTTCATTTATAGTATAAATATATTAAATTCTGATAGTCAGTGATTGCCACAGTGCGAGCCCTAACCTTTACTAACTCCCCGAGACTTTCAGCTATGAAATAATGATGGAATTATCGTAACCTACTCATCAAGAGCTATTATCTAGTGTACATTTGACTGGACTGCGCCTTCTATTTACAGAAGAGGTATACTTCTGCACTAGCGACTGCAATAGGGTCCTCGACTTCTCACATGACAAATGAGTCGAGCATAGTCGACTACAGGATCGAGAACGCTTTAATAAGGTTTTACATTTACTTTGACCTCAACGCTAATGTTTATGAGCTCTTCGAAACTGCATTTCTAACAACGTGGCTGTTCTCTGTAGACATGCTTGTAGCTACAATGGAATTCATTGTCGGCTTTTGCATCTGAAAATAAAGATTAGAGGGCAATGGCTAAATTTTGTCACTTCTTATGAGCTGCATAATACTACAATCTTTTGATGTTAGGAATTTTTGCAACCCTAGAAAAGTGGGCAACCCCTTTGTGTTGTGATATATAGCTATGGTGTCTTCTTTGTATTTGTGCTTTAACATTAGTTAACGGTAACATAAAATGCATGGCCCATAAGGGAGAAATTTGGATATGCATAGTGATAAGGATAGTAGTTTACTTAATATAAATTGTCCCAAAGGTGCCGAGCATTGAAGCTGATTTTTCACATTTGAACCCAAGATTAACAAAAGCTGTCAATATGCAATATTTTGAATGTCCATTGAATGCCCATGATCTTCCGCTGATCTCAAAGGAAAGATTTGGCAATGCTGTTAACATCTCGAAATGGGAATGCTTAACTTCTTACAACCATCCATAGCAAAAACCTAACTTCTGAAATGCAGATCCGACTGCATACTGTATAAACAACTGAACTGTAATTAGTTGAATGGGTAGAGGTAAAGGTTAGTCCCAAGTACGATTCCGTACGTCTAGTGCCTGTTAGTGAGTACACTTATGCTGAATAGTCGGCTTACTGAGGATGAGATAGGATGACCAGTTCCTTTCCTGTCCGCCCGCCTTTAGCTCCCCAATGTTGCCACCAGGTGCTCATTTGCTGCTGCAATCTCTGCCAAAAGTCCTTGGAACACCTATTGAACAATGAAGTTTATTTGACAATAGTGAATTTCCGGTCAAATTTGACAGCTACTGATCCCCTCCCCCCTTAAAACAATGTTGAGGTAAAAGCTTAGTTGCTAGAGTGCTATTTGAGAGCAAATTGACATGTCTGCTGCGAGTAACTCCTGATTAATTCTACATTGTTCTGAGGGGGGAGAGGGGGAGATTGCTCTAGGAGTCAAAAAGTAATGCAAATGTTCCAAGACTTTTGGCAGTGATTGTGGATGGGCAGTAAGCGAGATCAAATCAACTCAGTCATATCAAGGTCTTTATAATTGTGTCAAAATATTTAGCTTACAAGCTAATTGGGGACACAATGGACAATTAAAGAAAAGTAATATAAAACATAATATAAAAATTACATCCTATAAAATCAACAAAATCTATCAAAGTCAAATTACAATCATTCAGTCTAGAAGGGTTGTCATGCCAATTCCTCTTATCTTTCTTTTGAACTGGTTCAGCGTTGGCACTTCCTTACTTATTCTCTCCAGAATACCTTATTGAATTCTTGTCCAAAGCTCACTGTCTAAAATTTTGTATATTTGTATGCTGAGCTCATCATCAATTTCTACTCCAAGTAGCCCCAAGATATTTCAAGTTACTTGGAGTTGAAGTTGACGATGAGCTAGCATTTAGCACTCACATTGCCAATTTGTGCAACAGAGTGAGCCAGAGAATACCTTTCGATTGGCACTCAAATACTTACAACTGCAGCGTTATTACCAAGAAGAGTTTGAATGAAATACCCATGATCTCTGGGCATTAAGGCTCATAGAACATAGTTTGGAATATGAGAGGGGAATAACCATGTTCAGCAATTGGGAAGCTAAACATCAAGTGTTGCTCAACGATCCAAAGATTTTGTCGGATTAATTTGCTAAGCTGCTGTTTTGCTCTTACACTAGATGTAACGCTTTTGATCTCCAAGAGAGATATGAGTACTGATCAACAATAGAGCAACTTCCCGAAAGATTCTTGAAGTAATAAAATAATATCATCCATGTATGTTGACATAGTCTTTATTGGACTTAAGAGAATCTTTCGTTGACGCTGAACTGATACTTCAGCTCAGCAAGGAAGATTTAGGCAGAAAAGCCTACATAAGAAGAGGGCAATTGGTAAAATTTTTTTACGGAAAAGATAGATTTTTGTCCCAAAAAACTAAGATTACTACCTTTCAAGACAGAAATCTACTAGGTGCGGGGTCAACATTAAAAGATTTTTGTCTTTTGCAATAGACTTTTGAGATTAAGCATGTCTGATATTAGTCTTTGTCTATCGCAACCAAAGACAAAAATTGTGCAGTGTGTGGAGTCGAAAGACGGGTTTTCATTCTACAGTCAATCAAACTTAGAAATTTTGATCTTGATGTGTTTCATGTCCTATCACAGAAGATACTGATTCATTGATAAGAAAACTATAACAAATAAGGAGAAGCAATGCAGAACTCAAAAGCAGAAGTTGGCTTTATCTGATGTGAAACCAAGAGCAGAAGATTAACACGCTCCTTTTTCTAATATTAAAAATTTTAGCTCGAATTACATAGTTAAAACTTATGATACTTTCTTAAATTGTAAATATGGAACCAGCTTCCCAGTTCCGATTATTTTGCAGTGATACAAATATTCATATTTGAGAGTGTCTTTGGGTATTTAATTTTATATTTACAGGCTCCTTAGATTGGTTGTTGTTTCTACATGTAGGTTCATCATAAAATGGCTTAAAAAAATATACGTATACTTGAAGCACTAATCCTAAAAAAGCCGTACATTGTGCAGGCAGCAAGTTCTCTCGAAAAAAACAAAAGCCTTCGTCTTTTGTGATAAAAATCTGCTGTGTATGCTGGGCTTTAATACTACATCATGCATATGCTTTTTCTGAGTACACCTCATACATCTCAAGCATTGGATCGTGTGCCAAACACGAATCTTAGAGCTGCTTGGGTGTGTGGGAGATGAAGCTTAATGGAGACAAGTGTTATCCAATAACTCTAGGTACCAGCTATACAGCAACAATCTCAATCAAACTCGGCTCTTCAATTGCACATGAAAGTAAACAAGGAAACATTTATAGGTGTTATAATTGACAATAGGCTCATATTTGAGGAGCATAATAAACTATATGCAGTTTTGCGTATGAGTCAATTACTAGGCCACAAACTAAGGTTATTAATGAGAACCTTTGTGTCCAGTGGCATGGCATGGATATTGCCCATGGCAACATTTAATATTGGCCATTGGCATGGATGTTTCATAGCAGAAAACTTAACAATAATAGTAATAATACTCCATGAGAGCACACTTAGAATTACCTACAGAGACAACAACTCAAGCTTTGAATCCCCGTCAGAATAGATGCTTCTACTACTATCCATGGCAAAGCCTGAAAAAGTGTTAACTGAAATGTTTAAAAATAAAAATGGTCAAATCCTGACTTTATGATAGAAGATTTTCCCTTGCGTAACAACCATTATAGTCTCAGATATAATAATGAAATCTGACAGCCCAAAGTAGAAACCACTTCATATCGAATGGGAACCTTACCTGTCAGAGGGCCACAATTATGGTAGACACTACCTGACTATGTAACAAAACTCTACTTCCCTGAAAGATTTCAAACAAAGCAGAAATTAGAGCCGCTCTGATTGACAGTCCCGTCTGTGACGACCCTTTATAGCATCATCGGGTTTTCTATAACTTACGCCTTTTAGTTCTGCTTATGATCTTAAAAATATTGACATGTAATCTTAACCATGTAAATATTTATTTGGTTTACTAGTTTTTGCGATTGGGTTAGACTAGCATCAATGCTTTTATGTACGTAGCTATGCTTGCGCCAATAAATTGATTATATTATATTATATTATATTATATTATATTATATTATATTATATTATATTATATTATATTATATTATATTATATTATATTATATTATATTATATTATATTATATTATATTATATTATATTATATTATATTATATTATATTATATTATATTATATTATATTATATTATATTATATTATATTATATTATATTATATTATATTATATTATATTATATTATATTATATTATATTATATTATAGTACGTTCTGCAATACTTCACAATATTTTTGCCCTGTGTGCAATATTAAGGAAATTTTTGTAGAAGTTATTCAAGTATACCAACTGCTTTAAGTATCAAATTTTTTCAAGAATATAGATGAGGAATTTCACAACCAACTTCAATTGCTATGCTAACGATGAAATGCTTAAAACTCATAAAAAAGCTGATTAAAAGGGTGTCAAATGTTAAGTAAGTAAGAAATAATTCTTGCAACAAACCAGCATACAAAAGCTAAGATGAAGTAAGATATAAGAATAAAAAATGTGTTCGAAGAAGATTTGTCGTGTCATGCAGAAATACTGTTTGGCATCCAATCTCTCATCATAAAGGGATTAGTTAGCTGTCCTCTTTCATATCTTCTTTTGTTTCTTTTTTCAATATGACGCTGAACTATCAACATCTCCTTGTATGCCCTCATCACAAGCCTCTTCAGTTTCTCAATCTTCAGATGCTTCCAGTAATCAAACATGACATCATACCGAAATATTCCAAGTCCACTTGTTAGAGCTTCCTGGAACTAAACAATTGAATGTTATTAGAAGCTTTACATTCAATGAAGGTTTGCTAGATCTAATGCACTGAAACTTGCTGTGTTTAGGAAAATGTTCTCCATTTCAATATAACTTCGATGATGCTGTCTCCAGTTTGGCCTGACAGCTGTAGAATCCCGCATTTCCTCGAAAATCGCTGACCTTCGAAAAGTAGCCGAATGAAAACTACGGCCAGAGTTTTTAGCGAGCAGAACAAAAAAGAAAAAGAAGACCTCGAAACTATGTCGAGTCAATTGTTATGGATAATTTGTTGGGCATATTTGAAGAAGATATTGGCATTGTGCTGTAAATTGACCTGCTTTGGAAGAATTTACGGATATTTTGAGATCTTTCCCGTAATATTTGGAAAATTAAGAGAACTGTTCTCTTATCGTATTATAGAAAATACCTTGAAAGCAAGACGAGTTCACAAAATAAGCTGGAAAACTTCATTCGAAACGAGCTAGTGGTAGCCTACTTTCGAGGAAGTGCGAGAATTTCCCATAGCTTGTTGAGATAATTATCAACAGATTTTGAAGAAGAGATGTAGTTACATTTGACTACCATAGCAATTGCTTCGACCCGGTACAGTGCTTTTTCTTAATACGCAATACGCTAGCAGAGCCTGGTTCCCATAAGATTTATGTATACTATAGTTCATTGTGGTTACAAACTATGAGTACAATTCCTTTATTACACTCGTAGATACTTTCATATCATTATAGTACAAAATTAATCAAATAGTTGAGATTGAATCATTTTACCAGTTTGAATAGATAAATCTGTCAATAAATATACTCACAAAGAGTACTAGAATTATTACAATAGAAGTTTGGCCATATGCCTTTTTGATTGGATTGCTCGCTCTGTTTTGGGTGTTAAGCAAAGAACGCTTTAATGGATGATATCTCTGATCTCGTATGCCACGTGGAAATGCTAAGTTATCTTTCCTATCAATTATACATACCTTATAATTCCACAAAAATAAATATGATTTAGATAACGTAACTTACTAAGACGCCAATTGGCCCGGGCAACATTTGAGCCAATTCAAGATTCGTTCCATGGCCCTGATTATCATACAACTTGCTTGGATAAATCGGCGTTCTACCAAAATCTGCAATGGTGTAGCTGTACACAGAATGCTGAACAATGATCCAAAGAATTTGTCTCACGAATTTACTCAGTTGACGTCTTGAGTGAAATCTTGATGGTAACCCTTTAACCTAGATGCAAGTATAGTCACGTAGTAAATTCTTCAAAGTCGAGATGAACGTACATGTAGAGTCCCCAATAGAAAAGCCTTTGAGATAGAACACCGTAAATTTTCCTCTTCTCCTCTCCTCTCTCCTCTTTCTTTATATAGATTATTGCCCTGCTTCTCTGATGAGTGCCTCTGACGAGCGCTTCCTCTCCGAGGAAAATAGTAGCTTTAAGTAAATGCCCCTACTCGCTCATTGGAACACCCATTGAATAATGAAGTATATTTGGTAATACGTAGTAACTTTCCGGTCAAGTTTGACGGCTAGTGTATTCTCCCCCTTAAAATAATGTTGAGGTGCAAGAGTACTATTGAGAGCAGATTGATGTGTCTACTGCTAGTAGTTCCTGGTTAATACAACATTGTTCCGAGGAGGGAGAGGTGGAGTTTGCTCTATAAGTCAAAAAGTAATGTAATTGTACCAAGACTTTTGGCAGTGATTGTATAGGCCATCCGTTGAATGTAACTGTAGCTTTATGAGCATAGAACATAAAGCTTTTGAGCAATACAAACACAAAAACACACACAGACACACGTACACACACACAGACACACACAGACACACACAGACACACACACAGACACACACAGACACACACATACACACATACACATCTATATATATATATATATATATATATATATATATATATATATATATATATATATATATATATATATATATATATATATATATATATATATATATATATATATATATATATATATATATATATATATATATATATATATATATATATATATATTTATATATATATATATATATATATTTATATATATATATATATATATATATATATATATATATATATATATTATATATATATATATATATATATATATATATATATATATATATATATATATATATATATATATATATATATACATATAATATATATGTATATATATATATATACAATATAATATATAATGAAATATAATATAATATAATACAATGAAATATAATATAATTGATATAATATAATATAATATAATATAATATAATATAATATAATATAATATAATATAATATAATATAATATAATATAATATAATATAATATAATATAATATAATATAATATAATATAATATAATATAATATAATCTAATATAATGTAATATAATATAATATAATATAATGTAATATATTTCGAAAATTTTAGTGATTTTCACTATTACAGAAAATCTCCTGCATGAAAGAAGGGCTCAGGCCATGTTTAATTTTGTGCATTTCAATCATAAGTCATTGCAAGTTCTTAATGTGGATAATGATGGCACAGTCCTTGTCTAACAATTAACTGTAGCTAGATTCTGTGTCCTTATGAGTAATTCTTAACACCGTTTCCTATATTTTTTAATTTTGTTGTTAAACTGCCCGCTGTGAAACATCCAGATTAAAGGGCAATATTGAAAACTGACTTGTTATAAATGCCCTCATAATGGTTCTTAGTTTCGTTTTCAATATATGAGGATATACGAGAAAGTGCATAGAGTTTATTGCTAGCTTTATGACACAAACTGGTAACATGGTTATCGAAGGACAGTTTACTATCAATTTGAATTCCTAGTAGCTTTTTATCACTGCAATTTACAACGTCAATATCTCCAATCCTAACAGTGAAGGGAACAACACTCCTCTGTCCAAGAACTGGAAGTTGGCATTTTTCTGGATATAATTTTATAAAGTTATCGGTGAGTCATTTCGAAGTTTTACTACAACCATTTTTAAGTCTCTGAGTTATAATTTCCAGATTTTTATTACAAGAGTATATTGTGGTATCATCCCTGTAGTTTTGAATAGAGAGATAAAGATCATTAACTATGTTTATTGAACAACAGAGGTCCTGGGACTGACTCCTGTGAAGCACCAAGTCTGATGTTCTTGCGAGTAATTTGGTTAGGTTCTATAATGTTGTTGCTTGGCCAAGTGAAAAATACGACCTTTGTCAAACACTGCAATCAATCAACTGGTTTAATATATCGAACATCAATGTTTTTACAAAATCATTTGACTACATAAGTTAGTCTGCTTTATTCAATTACTAAATATGACATCCCTTCCTTCATTTAAATTTTGTCCAAAAATTCAAAACAGTCTTTTTGCCTACAGAACATGAACATATTATGTTAAACAGTACGTAGCTTTTATTTATGTATAAATGTTGCTTCCAAACCATATAGTTTGTCGTCTATTTTTTCCTGGGTATCTTTGTGGCTCTACACTGTGTCTATTCTACTCAACCCATGTTTTTGTTGTATTGAAATCTATTACATCACCATCTTTCTCGTTATCGGAAAGAAGTGATCATCCGAATCCGTAGTGAAATGTATAAAGTAGGAAACGTTTCCATTGATAAAGTATCCTCTGTGGTTTCTGGCAGTCAGAGTCGTTTCTCGTTTGAGAATGATACGGTATGGTATAGGATTAAAACTTGTAGAGAGTTTATTCTGTGTTGGTTGTTGCACAGGAACAGAATCTCTAATCTTGAAATATTTATAAGTAGCACTGTTGCGGATGTCTACTTAGTGTTTAATTTTACGTTTAGTTTTCGCATCAAACGTAGAAAGATTTGTGTAATTGGCAGATGGAGCGGTGGGTGCTTGGGGAGGGAAATGTAAAAGCTTATTGGTGATTTTTTGATTAAATGAATATCAAGCTAGAGATAATTTTGTGGTTCAATGTGGTGTGGAACAGTGGCTTAAAAGAAATCTATATAGTTCATGTTTCCAGTAACGTTGTTCACAAAAGGCTGCTTGAATGGCATTCTTAATAGGCTTTACAAAGTTCTCAACTTGACCACTGGCAGTGAACAACAGGGGAGAAACAGGCTTATGGGTGATACTATGTTTTTGTAAAAAAGTAGCGAAGTCTTTCCTGTGAGAAGGTGAGTCAGTATAGCCTGGTTTACACTAGTGGTTAAGTATGTCTAGTGGGGTATCTTCTGTTATATGTGTAAACCAATTCATATATATTCTTACATTTCTCTATTCTTTTCATTGCTCTCACCAAATCTTCACTTCTTTATTCCTATATTAATCCTACTAGAACCTAATACTTGCTCTATCTCCCATTTCCTATCAACCTCATCTTCGCCTTACTTATCTAATATGTACTCATATTCGAGACCTATAATCATCGGCCATCTTATTACATTCACGTTTTCGCAATTGATGCTCTTTCTAACCGACCCTATCTGCTGCAATGCGATATATTACATCTTTCTTTGCTTAGCATGATAAATTCGGCGCTGTCTACGCTGGGCTAATTCGCGTACGCGGCACGTTCCTTATGGCTGCTGCTCAAGGTCGTCAGCATTCTAAAAAGCTGTCATATTTGGCCTGATTTTAAATTTAATCGGATTATGAAATAGGCCTGTCAAGTCTAAGAACCACATTGATCATATTCATGCTCACTGGCTTCCAAAGTAAGTTATGTAGTAACTGATGTCGAAGCATTCACGTTTACGTTCCAACCCTTATACTCCTTGACTGGATTTTCTTACAGATACTGATGATTCCGAACTGTTTAAGCTAGTGTTTAAGCTAATTGGAGTACCATTTTAGTCGCTGTAATCCTCTCGTAATGTTCACTTAGGTAGATGGACAAATGTGCTTCTTCGCTATTTGCTTCACTTCCGGGGTTTGCGATACCAGAAATATCAGGACCTTTTTATTTCTCGGCTTCAGTACCTTGTCGTGATTAGTCAAGGTTTACGGCGCAAACTTACATATTCACATTAGGGCTGATCGGGCTTATGCAATAAACTCTGGCCTTCTTAGCATTCTCAACACCTAGTGTAATCCAGGCTTATCAGATCGGATCTCACGCGGAAGGCCATGAGCTGCAAGGATGCGATGAAGTCTTAGAATGGTTGTAGAAGCTGAAGTGGAGATAAGAATTCAACCTCAGGAAACGTGAGTAAGCATTATTGCAACAAGAAGCAATTCGCAATTCACCTGTTGGAAAACTTCCACAGGAATTGATGCGCAAAGTGTCCCACAGACATGGTGATAAATCGTATATTTCCAGTGGTGGACAGTTGTTCAGAGGAAAGGTGGCTTGATAGGTGAGACAAATGCCAATAAAAAAGACATTGATGTTTTTGACGAGAAGCATTCCATATTCTGTGTTAACTATCAGTTCTTGCTGTTAGTGAAACGCAGAATTGTATCCTGATACAAAAGACATTTGTCTTTGTTAAATTTTAAACCGAGATTTTCCAAACAGTTAAAGACAGCACTTAATGAATGATCATCTCTAGCATTATGCAAGAATGAATGGCCTTGCATTATACAAGAATGTTAACACTAATCCTGAGATTGGCAGAATTATCTCAAAGAAATTGAGCAATGATGTGCTGAAACATCTCGCCAGCCGATTTTGTCCAGAAAGTTAAAAGACGATACTGTTTGACACCTTGAGGAGTCAGAAAGGCTGATGATGTAAGGGCTCTCTTCTTTCAAGAATATTGCATGAAAACCAGCCTTCAGGTCTATCCACAATTGGATTGGAATGGTGTTCACATTCAATAGCTTTATTGGCACCCACCGCATATCGATACAGAAGCGAATGGTTCCACCTCGCGGTATACAACGATGGGAGAAGTCCATGGGGTGGGGACTTTGATATCTTCTATTATGCTGGTTTGTTCCAAATGCTCTAGTTCTTGGATAACTTGCTTGTGAAGATGATTTTGAAAACAGACAGGTTGGGCAACGGAGACCACAGTTGGTCTGATATGTGGTTTGATTGCAAAATCTTTAAGTTGTCCTATAAATGGCCGGTCTTGCGCAAGTTGTTCAGTGAAGGGTAGCTGATGTGATGAGTGATGTACTGATATCTGCACGAGGCCTAAATTACTAAACTAAGCAAAGACCCATGATTATCTTTAAGGGCATGCACAATAGCAACGGTATTGGAAGTTGAAGTTGTAAGAGTAGCGGAAAATTCCCCAGTGACAGGTAGAGGTATGTTGGATCCGTAGGTCAGGATTCGGGTAGGAAATGGCTCAAGGATGACAGGGTGAGTTTTGAAGATATTGCTGAAGGCTTCTTCATCAATAATTTTAGAGGATGCCCCGGAATCGATAAGCATATGGACCGGAAATAATTTACTTTCACCTGTAAGCATGAAAACTTGGAAGGAGTACAGTAGATTGGTTGCCTGTGGTAGCTTTGATAAAAGTTCATCATCTGAAGAGGTGTGTGTGTTCTCTTGAATGACATTGACTGCCGGTCTGCACGACTTCGTATGTGGCAAGAATGGTTATGGAGACTTTTTATGGCTACGACAAACTTTAGACAAATGACCACGTTTCCCACAAGAATGACATGTTTTATTCTGGGCCAGGCAGACGTTATTTATCTGATTCCAGGCATATCCACAATGGGAACAGAGCGTTGCACCTTTATTCTAAGCAGACTTGCTTGTGACAGAGGTTTGTAGTAGACGCTGTTGAATTTGCTAAGGATGTAAGAACATTTTGCAAAAGATATATGACCTTCCGTTTCAGAAGCCTATACATCACTAGCTTCAAGGACTCGTAATTTAGATCATACGTCTTTTAACCTGAGAGTGTCTTCTTGAAGAGCTAATCTCCATAATCAAATGGAAAAGCAATTTTGTATAAGAGCAGCTTTGATTTCACCATCAACATCGTGAAATTCACAAGTGGAAGCGAGTTTACTAAGCCATGTAGTACATGAGCAACGGATTCCTCATCCTTTTCGGAATCCGAACATGTATCAAAAATATCTTGAGTATGAAAGCCAGCTTGATAAAAGAGCAATGCTCGTTTCTGTTTTTCGTCTGTGATTCCAAGGGCAACTAAATAGGTTTCAAATCAACGTTTCCATACTTTCCATCGTTGACTGAGAGAGCTCTGACCACATAGAGAGTCAAATGAAGGAAGATGCTGAGATGAAATCGGGCGCTTGCCATAGCGGTTCACATTCTTGTCGCCATTATGTTGCTGATAATGTACAGTGTGCGTTTGACGGTGATGGTGCAGATTTGCCATACCTGGAGGCGACCGTACGCCTAGGTCTGAAACCGAGGCATAAAGCCTAGGCCTAATGTAGACTTCAAACTCAATACCACAAGACATTTTGATCTTTCCATTTTTCATCCAATCCAATTGCTAACTCTAAATCATTACACACAGAGTACATATAATAACACAATACATGAAAAATGACAAATACATTGACAGACGCAATGCATTGCCCGGAGAGGGTGTTTACCTCGCATAATATAACCCCACATGAACGCAAGATTGCCACACGCAACATGACGGCTAACGAAACATAATACAACACAAAATATCCTCGCACATAGAACACTATTACGTTACAATAGACCAAGCGAAAAATAAAACTGTTGTCAATCGCTGCAATCAATCGTCTGGTTTAATTTATCGGAAATAACTGTATTTACAAACATTATGTGACCACGTAAATTATTCTAATTTATTCATTTACTAAATATTACCAGTTCAAATGAGCCTGGGTGTCGTTGTAAGAGTAGGCCGTCGCTTGTTTGAGTTTATTAGAGGATTTTTGATATCAAACTAAGCCTTTTAGGATTGTTTTGTCTCTACTTCTCTTGGCTCTCGGAGATCCTGTCACAATATAGCTAAAGTCAGCACTGAGATATCTTGAATTAGTAATTATTATGAAGCTTCAGTATGTAGATCTATGAATGAGTATTTCCTTCTTTTTCTCACCTTTCAAGATCCATTCGTTTGCCATCTTGAAATAACTCAAGTAGTGCTTAATTCAAGGTGTTCTTTTTTGCGAAACAAAAGCAGCATTACTGTATCAGTTTGAAATGCAGGAGTAATTTTAAATCTAATCCATTAGTAGTAACGTAGAATTTGCCAAGGATTTACTTGGTCTTATTTCAATGGTGCTGTAGAAAAGCAAACTTTAAGGGGTATTACCTTAGATATTCTGTTCGAATGTTTTGTACCATTCCTTTGAGTCAGCTCTCCAATCATGTTTTGCAATTCAAAATCTTTCTGAACATCTTTGTCTCTTGTATAGTACCTGTGTTACAATATATGTCGAAATAGATTAATACCGCCTCTTGAAGTGTAATATACAGGAGAGAACTTGAATTTGGAGGTCATTCTCTTGTTTGGTGGTTGTTAATGGTTATGATAAGTGTGTGTTTAACTTTCTCTGCTTTGATAATTTCAATATAGAACTCTGTTGACTACTCTTAGATCATAAACAAGCGGTGTTATCGTAATAAACGGAATAAACGGGGACGCTGGAAAACTCTCAAATAGAATAAGCAAGTCCGTCAAAATAAGTGGGGGAGGGGTTGGAAATTCCTCTGAATTTGTTCCAATCTGTTTTTATACAATGCCCCATAAAATTCCGAAAATGCTGCTACTTCATTATTTGGTCATGAGTACAACAATCGTAAGTCTACAGTATTGCTTACGCGTTGTGGTTTAGAAAATTCAAACTCAGTAACTTAACTTCTTTGCACGTTCATCTCAGATAATTGAAAATTTATTAATAAGCGGAGGATCCATTTAAGGGTGGAGAGTCGGAACTTTTTCCCATAAAAGTAAGTGGAGGACCGATTATTAGGAAACTAAGAGCACTCGCTTGTCTTATACATTAAGGAACTTTGCACTCCAGGAGAACTGAACTGTTTGACTATGCAGTCATGATATAAGATATAGCAAGATTACATCATTAGTACAAGCAAGAATGAAGCAAATGGCATTAGCCATTTCCATAGAAGTTCTTGATTCAAGTGGAATTTGTACACTTACAGCCCGATCAATCTGTTGGCAAACCTTCGCAGAACACTGTTCGCCAACCTACCATCATCCCTATATGGGTAGTATGGGATCTGCCTTCTGTCGTCCATTCCTCGTCTCTATAATTAAGTTATACAGATAGTTACGTCATATGTGCAGTTCTAAGTATAAGGATGTAAGTAAAATATCTAATATCAAAACTCCTATCCACTAAATACGTATTTTTCCTTTTCACTTATTTTGTCCTGATTTAAAGAAGATATTGAATACAGATAGAAAACAAAAAAAAGTGAATTATTTCAAAGAAGTTTATTTGTTAACTGTAAAAGCAACTGCTAATGTTGGCCACATCCTTTCATCACAATGTAGAAATTTGTTACTCTCTCAATTCTTTTTCATTTATTTTTCTCCTAGAGTATTATAAAGATGAGTAGCCATCTATCTGTAATAGGCAATACTAATTCTGCTGTTCAAACATACGGAGAGTTAGTTAATCTGAGTAAAGTTTTAGAAAAAAGGAGCTTTGTGATTACTTTTAAGTTTACTTCAAGATCTATATCATTCCAAACCATTTTTTTGTATCCTCTCAACAGTAGCTGGCTAGCACCTGCACTTCCATGGGAAAAAAGACTTCTAGTCGTTATATTTGATTGCAGCAATGTTGGAGTTCCATATACATTCACAGGTAGCAATCCACGGCAATGATACTGCAAGATTTGATGCAAGGGGTGAAGTTTTGATAAGTGCCTGTGCATTGAAATACATATAGGTTCCATTTTGAAGTGTGTCTTTAACAGGTGTTCAATCACTGAACTATAGAACATGTCACTTATCTGCAGCTCTGCCTTTGAATTTGCCCATTGGAGTCCATCTCTTGGTGTATAAACACGCCCAACTAGTTTTCGAAAAGAAAGCATTCATTTTTACATAGGTCTGTCACGAATCAGTTTGACTGAAGCTATTTACCTAACTGTCATACCTGGCAGACATTCCTACAGTTTTGGAGGAAGCAAATTTTATATGTAATCTAGTATTGAACTGAGTTTTAAAATACACTAAAACGAATATTTCATACAATGAACACCGCATTCTCATTCGTTGAAGATTTCATCGGAACATTGTAAGCGCATGTTAACAGAATATTTCAGTTAAGGATCAAGAGCGATGCGGCACATTGTAATCAATGCCTTGTATAAGTAATGGTTTTACGTAGGCATTCATCCAGCTCATGAAATATGCCAAATTTTCATACAATTTGCACTCTTTATGTGCAAAAGTCGCTTTGCTTCAATACATACATAGTAAATCTCGCTCTCAAATTTTTCCAATGCAGATTCCAAAATAGGGACTTGATAAATCCATATGAGTTAAAAATTTGAATGAGGGTTGCAGTAATTTCAAGTTCGAAGAGGTTTCAACAATTATGCATCATTTTCAGTATTTTGTGATATGTGCTTACAATTACAAAATGTATTAACACTGTGGGTGAATTATTCTTTTGCTAATAAGTTTAAGTCTACTTACACATTTACCAATAGTGAAACATAAGCATAAAAGAAAATACGCTTTCAAAATTCCTTTCTTGTGAATGATCATGTTTTATGTAAAGGAAAACGCAGTGAAATTTAAACAATTATTGATACCTTTTGTGGGTTTATTCTGTATGGCGACTGGCCTCAATCTCTTTTCAGGATCAACAGCAAACAGTGCAATCTGGGCTGGGTTGTTCTGCATTGTTCTACCTGGATTATACTTTGCTAAGAAGTCCGGCATATATTTAATGCCATCCATTTCTGGGTACTCAACCACATATACCTTGTTCTGTTCTATGGACTGGAAAATATTTTTGAGTGTTAAAAGTATTTTAGTATACTCGTAGATTTTAGTATACTCCCATTGAAAGGAGAAGTCAGAGTCGATGTCATTTGCAAGCCATTACTTTTCTCTAGCATGGCTATTCATCTTTATTTTACTTTTTGAGTAAACTTCAATTTTTGCTAATGGCAGCTAGTACTCTAACGGTTTCGTTGCTTTAGCTTCTTATATGTCTCAACTTGCTCTTACAACCCAACTAGATGTCATGAAGCAGACTAGACTTCAATTCTAAAAGTTGTCAGCAACCTCCACGCTGTCTCATCCTTCAAACATTCACCTAGCATTTGGTAGTTCATGTAACATAGAACTCGAATGATGTATTGTATTGATTATATAACACCTTTTGACTAGATCTCCGAAGACTTTGCACTTCATTTAGCCTGGATAGTTTACTATTGCCGAGACATCAAGTACTTGGTACACAATACGTCTTCCACCTGCTCTGTGATCTACCTATTGATACACCATGTTATACAATGTAATAAAGTATACCTCCTCAATCCAGTCATCTTTTGTTATCGCAGTAATAGCATCTTTCCAATCGAATTCCTGGTTTAGTCGAGTCATTAGATCATCATATTTGGTTCCCGATTCACCTGCAATAATGTTAAAGGAAGACACTTAGTAAGATTTACATGATGAATCGATCAAGCTAAGCATAGTGGCAATATAATGTGCTTCTATTACTTGTAGCACATTCGGAAACTATACGCAATCATAACTTCTCTAACAAACTATCTGGTTCTAAAACATTTGCAAAGTTTTCATTTGCATTCATCCACTCCATGGATAGGATCTATTCAGATTTCCTTAAAGTATACAAAAGAAGTTGGAGACTCTTTTCAATTAGGTATATTTAGCAACATTGCGCAATACTCTTGCTTGCATACTTTGCTTGAAGATTGTAATACTTTCTATGAGATGCAATATGTAAAATAAAACAAATATTCAGCCACAGCGAGATTTGTTCATATCTTTTAAATAGGGAATACATATAGAACTACTTATGTTTTTATCTAGATTAAGCTAGTAAGCAAGTTGGTATGTAAGTGAGCTAGTAGATAAGTAAGAATGTAACTAAAGCTTATTGTCCTTTGTTCATTCCATCCTAATAGCTGGCTATTCTTCACTCACCGACGGTCGACCAAAGTTAACTTTATATCATTCTATTGTCAAAACATATTGTTATTTATGCATACTTAAAACCCATGACATCATTTTCATACATGCATTTTTGCCGCATGTGAGGAGGGGCGCTTGCTATAAGATACGAATACCATGCATCCCCCTGCCATAGATTAAAACAGGAATCATATCTCATTGATAGCAAATTCTATGATGTTGGTACCAATAAAGTACAGTTCTGTAAAGTAAATAGTGATATGCATATGATGCACATACCTTCAAGACAAACTTTTTTGATTGCCATAGGATTTAAACCCGCCAATCGTAGCTGCACAAAATAATCATCTTCCATGAATCTCTCATCCTTTTCCAAGTTGATAAAATATCGATACGAACTGCTGGCATACTTAATGTGCTTATCACCATTTGCTCCTTTCTGTAAATGAATTGACATGCAATAGTACTAGCTACAAATATAAGCAAAGCAGCTGTGTTGTTCTTAAGCTCACCATGCCCTACTGTGTTTATGTGCATTATTCTTCACTTAGTGTTAGTTGACTATGTTCTGCTTATAGTCGAAAGGTCTGTAGATATAAAAAGAGGTTGAAAGAAATCGCTGGTATAATACTGGTGCTACTTTATAAAGAAACATGGTTGCTTAAAGAAAGAGAAAATGGATCCGGGAGACTACTGAATTACAGATACTGGACAGAGTATTAAGGGTGACAAGATTGGACAAGCTGCAAGAGATTAGACATGCCAATATGGAAATCACGACTGAAATGGTTCGGCCATCTGTTCCGTATACAGGTTGGTTATGCTGTAAAGCAGATAAGGAATACGAAGGTGGCCCGGAATTAACCAGCCGAGAAACCACTAAAAGCTAAACAGAAACATGAGTGAAGGCGTGTAAATTACAAGACTAAAAAAGTCTGTTGCAGCAGATCAGTTATTTTACAGGATAATGTTACAGAAGCTCTGTCATGGCAGAATGGCTGGAAGAGGACAAAGATTATTATAGCGATAATAATGATTATTTCTGATGATGCTGATGCTGATGCCGATGCCGATGCCGATGCCGATGCCGATGCCGATGCCGATGCCGATGCCGATGCCGATGCCGATGCCGATGCCGATGCCGATGCCGATGCCGATGCCGATGCTGATGCTGATGCTGATGATGATGCTGATGCTGATGTTGATGTTGATGCTGGTGCTGATGTTGATGCTGATGTTGATGCTGATGCTGATGTTGATGTTGATGTTGATGCTGATGTTGATGCTGATGTTGATGTTGATGGTGATGATGATGATGCTGATGCTGATGTTGATGTTGATGCTGATGCTGATGTTGATGCTGATGCTGTTGTTGATGCTGATGTTGATGCTGATGTTGATGGTGATGATGATGATAATGATGATGATGATAATAATAATACCGATGATGATGATTTTAATGATGATGATGATGATGCTGATGATGATGGCGATTATGATGATGATGCTGATTATTATTATTAGTAGTAGTATGATTATAATGATTATGATGAGTATAGTAATGCACATTTTAATCATACCCGCATACCGGGTGAGTGGCCAAGTGGTTTGAGCGCTTGACTGCTGAGTAAAACATCGATGGTTCGAGTCAAACCCTTGAGTCGTACACGGGATGCTCGCCCACTGTCCACCCAGCAGCAAATGGTAACCTAGTGACAACACTAGGGAAGTTAAAGAAGACGAGGAACGGAACTGGTCACCCTACCTCACTATGTCAACGGCTCAGGATAAGTGTCCCCTCTAATGAGCACTCCATTCAAGCTACGGAATCGTGCATGGGGCTCACCTTTACCTTTACCCACATGACCACAGCGAATAATGCAGTAATAATGTGATAATATAATGTTGAATTATTCATAGGCTAACCTTCCCTCGTCAACCTTGACAGTGTATTATATGGCGTTATTAAACACTTTTCCCCCTATAGTCACATTGAAACTGACTCATTGCTAGCTATAGTGACGTCTTTCAGACTTACAGCGATTAAGTTAGGCAATATTGAACATCTCTATTTACCATTACACTGTCTCTGAAGTCCTTCACCAGTTTATTATAATCATCATAGCTGGAAAGGACAGACTTGGCATATTTCATCTTCGTAGCATTGAACGCCATACCCCTTGCATTTCCAAGCACTTTAAAGTACAAGTAGAACCATTTGCTATGAAAGCTATCTTTACTGAGGTAACCAAGAGCGGTCTTCTTTGGTTGATCAAGATGGGGAAATGGATAAATGTTCTGTGGTCCGGACATTTTATAAAATATTCGGTTCTTTGCTAATTCCTTTCCACGCACACTCTGACATACTTTGCTACTTCTTTGAGGAACTCCCACGAAGCACATCGCCTCTAAAAAATTGAAATGCGCAAAGTCTTTTGATACTTGAATTTCACGATTCAATTCTATTTAAGCATTCAATTCTATACCAGCTCTAATATAGTATTCTGAGCTCATTTCGATTATACAAACCTACTTTAGATGTAGCTATTGATTAGCTATGCATAAATCAATGCTTGATATTCCGTTACTTCTATAATCTCAGCTACTTATCCCTTTGGTTTTCAGTAAATAACATCAAAACAGTAGCATGCAGGCGCAGCATGATAAATACTTCTTCTGAAAACTAATTCATTCTAAATATTATATTTCCTGCTTATTTCCATATGATGTCTCGCGGAAAATAAATAAATGCATTTTAACCAAGAAATGACAGAAAGAGACAGCTGCTGTAGGAAGATCTCTTTCCATATGCTAATCACTCCTCTAGTGCAACATTGTGCACTCTTGAAACAGTTGAACGATGCTTGTAAAAGGAGAGGTTCCTTTTATTTCATACAGTTAAGAAAAGACAGTGTAGCTTTTAAGAAGTGAAACTCTGCAAGTTGATAGTTCTTCCATCACAATATTTTCTCAGTATCTCTCTATCTTGGCAGCTTCCTAGGAGCGTATCTTAAAACTATAATTGATTGTTTATGATAGCCTAGAGGAAAACAGCAGAAGCATAGCTGAACCCCACCTACAGTTGACTTGTGGCCTAGTCTAGTTTGTAACTTCATTCCTTGCCTCTGGCTGATACTATGGCTTATCTTGATGCAATGTTAGCACACGTGAGTGATATGTCTTGATAAGTAATTGAGACAAGGCAATTTCTATGCTGGCTAGTCCCTCACGATTCTGACTACTTTTTTAAAAGTAGGTTTTGGTATTTAGAGTTTGAATGCAAGCTAAATTCAATACTAATGAGAATTCCACATACTTTTCTTGCCTTGCTTGCTAGTAGTTGTGCTGACCCCTATGAATCTAAGAAAGAGAATTACATGTACAAATTATCATCCATGAAGTGATTGGTAATGGAACTCAGATTTACATGTTTAGCACTTTTGATTGATGCATGTACCTTTGATGTGAAATATTGCGTGATTGTGTGTTTATGACTTGTAATGTATGTGTGCAATTGACCCTGTGAATCTGTAATTTTGTCAATTTTAGGTGATGTCTCTATAATGGTCTGTTATAGTTGTGTTTGTCTCCGTATCCTGTAATTAATATTATGGTTACGTGTAGTAGACTTAGAGCCATGTATTCCGTTATGAATCAGAGTTCTTCACTACAGCATGAAAAAGTGGCACCGCTTTTTCGTGCTGTAGTGAAGTTCTGTAGTACCAACAGATTTACACGAATCAGAGTTCAAACAGCAACACGTCTCTTTCTTCAAGTCAACTGTGCGTTAAAAATTGGTGACATGAGACCATTACTGGTGCCATAGCCTCTACAGTCGTTCCTGATCGCTTTCATTTTGGTAGCCTTGAACATTTGACCGTTGTTCTGCCGCCAATGCTGGAATTACGCTTCTAGACGAATTCTCTGTCTTTTTACAAGACCTCGCTGCCACCTTTTATAACTCACTGAAGGATGGGGATTAGGGTGCATATGAACACTTAACAGCCAGTTTGCATCGTAGCTTTATGCCCTCTATCAACCGCCAACAGCATTTCAAGGATTTCCATGCTCAAGGATTGCACCCATTCGAGAGTCCCCCGCTCTTCATGTGGCGTCTCAAAAGACATTTTGCGCACTGTTGAGCCTGATCTCAGTGCTGATGCTGTCGATGCCTTACTCCACCTTCAATTCATGTGCGGTCTTCCACAGCATTTACGGTTGATATGGCATATACCAATCGTCTATATTTTTAATAAGTAGGTAATTGTGGAATGGAATTTTCTGTAGGCGGATTGACCCTGATGCAGGAGACCGTTGCCATTGAGATATCAGTAAAGCTGGTTGAAAACCAACTTTTCACAAAGCCAGGCTACCTCAGGAAGAACAGAAAAGCACTAACTATGGCTCTGATACTTCAAGCAGCTTTCTAATACAAAGTTTAGGCTGAAAGACCATTGATGAACTTCTCTCATTGTATTTCAAAGTCATGGTCTTCCAGCCTTTACATATTCAGGCTCCACAATATTTATATAGTCTTTCTCAATAAACTCTGAGTGTACTTCACTGAACCTGAGAAACACGGCAAAAAGGGTACCAATGACCTCCTCCCAAAGTGGAAAAAATGCTCTTCATATCGTGGTACTAAATTACGGAATAATCTTACAAAAGAAGCTAAATAGGCACGCTCCCTATGTAGTTTTAAAGAACAGATTTGATTTTGGCAAATTTCTATATTCTCTTTACTTTTTACCATTTACTTTCTGCTACTGCTGTTAGTAAGTTTCTACTTTTGTATGTATTTAGATGGAGGACTTTTTGAAAATCAGCTTTAAGGCCGAAGGGTATCCCTCCTTAAATATCTGAAATGAACAAATGAAGTGAAACTCCTGGAATTCGACCCGACACAAGATCTAGACAAAATGGTTCAAAATTGTTCCATGCTCTTGTCATCTTGCCTAAGTGCAAAGCCGCTTGTTCGGTCACTATTGAAGAGCCCTTGCGACAATCTACGCCTGCTGGCCCTGATGAGGAACGTCTAACCCGCTTAACTGCAAGGTGTATAACCTGGCGGCTAATTGCCGTCATCTCGTTGTAGTTGTTGGTCGCAGTTCAGCCACAGCCCGTCATTGTTTTCATTATTATTATTATTATTATTATTAACGAATCTTTATACAGGATTTTTCTACAGCATATCATATTTACACTAGGTACATATATATACTGTTATCACAGAAGTCCTGTTAAATAAATCAAAAAAGAAGGAAAATAAATCTAAGTGCCATAAGTTATAAGTAAGTGTTAAAATACTAATTTAATTACTTTTTAAAAGTTCTAAAGTCAGTTTCTTTCCTTGTGTTTTCGGGAAGTTCATTAAAAACTATAGCTCCTTGGTAATAGGTCGATTTCCGCGCTGCTTCCAACTTTATTTTAGGGATTTCTAATTTCGTTCCATTGCATCTTGTATTTGCGGTTGTTTTTCGTATCATGTAGTACTCCTTAAATTCACTACACATATCTTCATTATGTAGGCACTTGTGTACGAAGGTGCATAGTTGCTTCTTTTTGATGGATTCAGTTTTTGGCATTGTTTCGCTATTGCCAATTATCAATTGGGCTCTATCCTCAACTTTTTCGATTTTGCTCTTTATATGGGGTGGAGTTGAACCATAGAGTGACAGTGACCCATAAGTAAGAACAGGGACAATCATGGCCAGATATATCAGTTTGATTGTGGAGAGCTATGCCACGTTGTGTGTTCATGTGTCCTTCGTCGTGGAGAAAAGCGATGCACAGCATATGGTGGTTGGTTACACAAGCCCGATGTTTGTGCCAGCAACCTGTGTTCCTGCGACGAGGATCAAGACGACGAACAAGTGCCCTATATGGACAATAAAAATTCTTCTAATTGTAAATCACTTTTTGTAAACGTCAGCTGTGTACATTACCTCAATGACATCAGAAACTTGCCCTAGTATTCATCGACAACAATTTGCCTTTCTTATGTATGCTTCATCACCAAACTGAGACTCGATTTCACGCAATGGACGCACAGGGCATCGGAAAAGAATCATACTGAAGTATTGTTGTTCATGTGCTTTGGGGAATGTACTGGAGCGTATTCAGGATAACATGATTAGACTCGCGACCAACTATTTGGAATGGAATCTAGGTGACATGCTGGTCGCACTTGAAAAGGAGCTGGATGTGTTGGAGGGACGTCTTCCTGTATTCAATCAAGTCAATATTGGTGGAAGATGACTGGAGTAATACAGGCCCAGAGATATGTCCGCAACTGCATCCGCATTGACAGTAATACGAAATGAAAAGGAAAAGTTTGCCATTTGTTTGGGGATCATAGTTTCAAAGGCTGTGAAAAGATCAGAGACCCAGGTGCACGTAAGAAAATCCTTATAAGATACGCCATTGTTTTAGTTGTTTTAAGCGAGGCCATCGGTATTACAAATGTAGAGTTCTGTGCCATCCATAGCAAAAACCTAACTTCTGAAATGCAGATCCGACTGCATACTGTATAAACAACTGAACTGTAATTAGTTGAATGGGTAGAGGTAAAGGTTAGTCCCAAGTACGATTCCGTACGTCTAGTGCCTGTTAGTGAGTACACTTATGCTGAATAGTCGGCTTACTGAGGATGAGATAGGATGACCAGTTCCTTTCCTGTCCGCCCGCCTTTAGCTCCCCAATGTTGCCACCAGGTGCTCATTTGCTGCTGCAATCTCTGCCAAAAGTCCTTGGAACACCTATTGAACAATGAAGTTTATTTGACAATAGTGAATTTCCGGTCAAATTTGACAGCTACTGATCCCCTCCCCCCTTAAAACAATGTTGAGGTAAAAGCTTAGTTGCTAGAGTGCTATTTGAGAGCAAATTGACATGTCTGCTGCGAGTAACTCCTGATTAATTCTACATTGTTCTGAGGGGGGAGAGGGGGAGATTGCTCTAGGAGTCAAAAAGTAATGCAAATGTTCCAAGACTTTTGGCAGTGATTGTGGATGGGCAGTAAGCGAGATCAAATCAACTCAGTCATATCAAGGTCTTTATAATTGTGTCAAAATATTTAGCTTACAAGCTAATTGGGGACACAATGGACAATTAAAGAAAAGTAATATAAAACATAATATAAAAATTACATCCTATAAAATCAACAAAATCTATCAAAGTCAAATTACAATCATTCAGTCTAGAAGGGTTGTCATGCCAATTCCTCTTATCTTTCTTTTGAACTGGTTCAGCGTTGGCACTTCCTTACTTATTCTCTCCAGAATACCTTATTGAATTCTTGTCCAAAGCTCACTGTCTAAAATTTTGTATATTTGTATGCTGAGCTCATCATCAATTTCTACTCCAAGTAGCCCCAAGATATTTCAAGTTACTTGGAGTTGAAGTTGACGATGAGCTAGCATTTAGCACTCACATTGCCAATTTGTGCAACAGAGTGAGCCAGAGAATACCTTTCGATTGGCACTCAAATACTTACAACTGCAGCGTTATTACCAAGAAGAGTTTGAATGAAATACCCATGATCTCTGGGCATTAAGGCTCATAGAACATAGTTTGGAATATGAGAGGGGAATAACCATGTTCAGCAATTGGGAAGCTAAACATCAAGTGTTGCTCAACGATCCAAAGATTTTGTCGGATTAATTTGCTAAGCTGCTGTTTTGCTCTTACACTAGATGTAACGCTTTTGATCTCCAAGAGAGATATGAGTACTGATCAACAATAGAGCAACTTCCCGAAAGATTCTTGAAGTAATAAAATAATATCATCCATGTATGTTGACATAGTCTTTATTGGACTTAAGAGAATCTTTCGTTGACGCTGAACTGATACTTCAGCTCAGCAAGGAAGATTTAGGCAGAAAAGCCTACATAAGAAGAGGGCAATTGGTAAAATTTTTTTACGGAAAAGATAGATTTTTGTCCCAAAAAACTAAGATTACTACCTTTCAAGACAGAAATCTACTAGGTGCGGGGTCAACATTAAAAGATTTTTGTCTTTTGCAATAGACTTTTGAGATTAAGCATGTCTGATATTAGTCTTTGTCTATCGCAACCAAAGACAAAAATTGTGCAGTGTGTGGAGTCGAAAGACGGGTTTTCATTCTACAGTCAATCAAACTTAGAAATTTTGATCTTGATGTGTTTCATGTCCTATCACAGAAGATAATGATTCATTGATAAGAAAACTATAACAAATAAGGAGAAGCAATGCAGAACTCAAAAGCAGAAGTTGGCTTTATCTGATGTGAAACCAAGAGCAGAAGATTAACACGCTCCTTTTTCTAATATTAAAAATTTTAGCTCGAATTACATAGTTAAAACTTATGATACTTTCTTAAATTGTAAATATGGAACCAGCTTCCCAGTTCCGATTATTTTGCAGTGATACAAATATTCATATTTGAGAGTGTCTTTGGGTATTTAATTTTATATTTACAGGCTCCTTAGATTGGTTGTTGTTTCTACATGTAGGTTCATCATAAAATGGCTTAAAAAAATATACGTATACTTGAAGCACTAATCCTAAAAAAGCCGTACATTGTGCAGGCAGCAAGTTCTCTCGAAAAAAACAAAAGCCTTCGTCTTTTGTGATAAAAATCTGCTGTGTATGCTGGGCTTTAATACTACATCATGCATATGCTTTTTCTGAGTACACCTCATACATCTCAAGCATTGGATCGTGTGCCAAACACGAATCTTAGAGCTGCTTGGGTGTGTGGGAGATGAAGCTTAATGGAGACAAGTGTTATCCAATAACTCTAGGTACCAGCTATACAGCAACAATCTCAATCAAACTCGGCTCTTCAATTGCACATGAAAGTAAACAAGGAAACATTTATAGGTGTTATAATTGACAATAGGCTCATATTTGAGGAGCATAATAAACTATATGCAGTTTTGCGTATGAGTCAATTACTAGGCCACAAACTAAGGTTATTAATGAGAACCTTTGTGTCCAGTGGCATGGCATGGATATTGCCCATGGCAACATTTAATATTGGCCATTGGCATGGATGTTTCATAGCAGAAAACTTAACAATAATAGTAATAATACTCCATGAGAGCACACTTAGAATTACCTACAGAGACAACAACTCAAGCTTTGAATCCCCGTCAGAATAGATGCTTCTACTACTATCCATGGCAAAGCCTGAAAAAGTGTTAACTGAAATGTTTAAAAATAAAAATGGTCAAATCCTGACTTTATGATAGAAGATTTTCCCTTGCGTAACAACCATTATAGTCTCAGATATAATAATGAAATCTGACAGCCCAAAGTAGAAACCACTTCATATCGAATGGGAACCTTACCTGTCAGAGGGCCACAATTATGGTAGACACTACCTGACTATGTAACAAAACTCTACTTCCCTGAAAGATTTCAAACAAAGCAGAAATTAGAGCCGCTCTGATTGACAGTCCCGTCTGTGACGACCCTTTATAGCATCATCGGGTTTTCTATAACTTACGCCTTTTAGTTCTGCTTATGATCTTAAAAATATTGACATGTAATCTTAACCATGTAAATATTTATTTGGTTTACTAGTTTTTGCGATTGGGTTAGACTAGCATCAATGCTTTTATGTACGTAGCTATGCTTGCGCCAATAAATTGATTATATTATATTATATTATATTATATTATATTATATTATATTATATTATATTATATTATATTATATTATATTATATTATATTATATTATATTATATTATATTATATTATATTATATTATATTATATTATATTATATTATATTATATTATATTATATTATATTATATTATATTATATTATATTATATTATATTATATTATATTATATTATATTATATTATATTATATTATAGTACGTTCTGCAATACTTCACAATATTTTTGCCCTGTGTGCAATATTAAGGAAATTTTTGTAGAAGTTATTCAAGTATACCAACTGCTTTAAGTATCAAATTTTTTCAAGAATATAGATGAGGAATTTCACAACCAACTTCAATTGCTATGCTAACGATGAAATGCTTAAAACTCATAAAAAAGCTGATTAAAAGGGTGTCAAATGTTAAGTAAGTAAGAAATAATTCTTGCAACAAACCAGCATACAAAAGCTAAGATGAAGTAAGATATAAGAATAAAAAATGTGTTCGAAGAAGATTTGTCGTGTCATGCAGAAATACTGTTTGGCATCCAATCTCTCATCATAAAGGGATTAGTTAGCTGTCCTCTTTCATATCTTCTTTTGTTTCTTTTTTCAATATGACGCTGAACTATCAACATCTCCTTGTATGCCCTCATCACAAGCCTCTTCAGTTTCTCAATCTTCAGATGCTTCCAGTAATCAAACATGACATCATACCGAAATATTCCAAGTCCACTTGTTAGAGCTTCCTGGAACTAAACAATTGAATGTTATTAGAAGCTTTACATTCAATGAAGGTTTGCTAGATCTAATGCACTGAAACTTGCTGTGTTTAGGAAAATGTTCTCCATTTCAATATAACTTCGATGATGCTGTCTCCAGTTTGGCCTGACAGCTGTAGAATCCCGCATTTCCTCGAAAATCGCTGACCTTCGAAAAGTAGCCGAATGAAAACTACGGCCAGAGTTTTTAGCGAGCAGAACAAAAAAGAAAAAGAAGACCTCGAAACTATGTCGAGTCAATTGTTATGGATAATTTGTTGGGCATATTTGAAGAAGATATTGGCATTGTGCTGTAAATTGACCTGCTTTGGAAGAATTTACGGATATTTTGAGATCTTTCCCGTAATATTTGGAAAATTAAGAGAACTGTTCTCTTATCGTATTATAGAAAATACCTTGAAAGCAAGACGAGTTCACAAAATAAGCTGGAAAACTTCATTCGAAACGAGCTAGTGGTAGCCTACTTTCGAGGAAGTGCGAGAATTTCCCATAGCTTGTTGAGATAATTATCAACAGATTTTGAAGAAGAGATGTAGTTACATTTGACTACCATAGCAATTGCTTCGACCCGGTACAGTGCTTTTTCTTAATACGCAATACGCTAGCAGAGCCTGGTTCCCATAAGATTTATGTATACTATAGTTCATTGTGGTTACAAACTATGAGTACAATTCCTTTATTACACTCGTAGATACTTTCATATCATTATAGTACAAAATTAATCAAATAGTTGAGATTGAATCATTTTACCAGTTTGAATAGATAAATCTGTCAATAAATATACTCACAAAGAGTACTAGAATTATTACAATAGAAGTTTGGCCATATGCCTTTTTGATTGGATTGCTCGCTCTGTTTTGGGTGTTAAGCAAAGAACGCTTTAATGGATGATATCTCTGATCTCGTATGCCACGTGGAAATGCTAAGTTATCTTTCCTATCAATTATACATACCTTATAATTCCACAAAAATAAATATGATTTAGATAACGTAACTTACTAAGACGCCAATTGGCCCGGGCAACATTTGAGCCAATTCAAGATTCGTTCCATGGCTCTGATTATCATACAACTTGCTTGGATAAATCGGCGTTCTACCAAAATCTGCAATGGTGTAGCTGTACACAGAATGCTGAACAATGATCCAAAGAATTTGTCTCACGAATTTACTCAGTTGACGTCTTGAGTGAAATCTTGATGGTAACCCTTTAACCTAGATGCAAGTATAGTCACGTAGTAAATTCTTCAAAGTCGAGATGAACGTACATGTAGAGTCCCCAATAGAAAAGCCTTTGAGATAGAACACCGTAAATTTTCCTCTTCTCCTCTCCTCTCTCCTCTTTCTTTATATAGATTATTGCCCTGCTTCTCTGATGAGTGCCTCTGACGAGCGCTTCCTCTCCGAGGAAAATAGTAGCTTTAAGTAAATGCCCCTACTCGCTCATTGGAACACCCATTGAATAATGAAGTATATTTGGTAATACGTAGTAACTTTCCGGTCAAGTTTGACGGCTAGTGTATTCTCCCCCTTAAAATAATGTTGAGGTGCAAGAGTACTATTGAGAGCAGATTGATGTGTCTACTGCTAGTAGTTCCTGGTTAATACAACATTGTTCCGAGGAGGGAGAGGTGGAGTTTGCTCTATAAGTCAAAAAGTAATGTAATTGTACCAAGACTTTTGGCAGTGATTGTATAGGCCATCCGTTGAATGTAACTGTAGCTTTATGAGCATAGAACATAAAGCTTTTGAGCAATACAAACACAAAAACACACACAGACACACGTACACACACACAGACACACACAGACACACACAGACACACACACAGACACACACAGACACACACATACACACATACACATCTATATATATATATATATATATATATATATATATATATATATATATATATATATATATATATATATATATATATATATATATATATATATATATATATATATATATATATATATATATATATATATATATATATATATATATTTATATATATATATATATATATATATATTTATATATATATATATATATATATATATATATATATATATATATATATATTATATATATATATATATATATATATATATATATATATATATATATATATATATATATATACATATAATATATATGTATATATATATATACAATATAATATATAATGAAATATAATATAATATAATACAATGAAATATAATATAATTGATATAATATAATATAATATAATATAATATAATATAATATAATATAATATAATATAATATAATCTAATATAATGTAATATAATATAATATAATATAATGTAATATATTTCGAAAATTTTAGTGATTTTCACTATTACAGAAAATCTCCTGCATGAAAGAAGGGCTCAGGCCATGTTTAATTTTGTGCATTTCAATCATAAGTCATTGCAAGTTCTTAATGTGGATAATGATGGCACAGTCCTTGTCTAACAATTAACTGTAGCTAGATTCTGTGTCCTTATGAGTAATTCTTAACACCGTTTCCTATATTTTTTAATTTTGTTGTTAAACTGCCCGCTGTGAAACATCCAGATTAAAGGGCAATATTGAAAACTGACTTGTTATAAATGCCCTCATAATGGTTCTTAGTTTCGTTTTCAATATATGAGGATATACGAGAAAGTGCATAGAGTTTATTGCTAGCTTTATGACACAAACTGGTAACATGGTTATCGAAGGACAGTTTACTATCAATTTGAATTCCTAGTAGCTTTTTATCACTGCAATTTACAACGTCAATATCTCCAATCCTAACAGTGAAGGGAACAACACTCCTCTGTCCAAGAACTGGAAGTTGGCATTTTTCTGGATATAATTTTATAAAGTTATCGGTGAGTCATTTCGAAGTTTTACTACAACCATTTTTAAGTCTCTGAGTTATAATTTCCAGATTTTTATTACAAGAGTATATTGTGGTATCATCCCTGTAGTTTTGAATAGAGAGATAAAGATCATTAACTATGTTTATTGAACAACAGAGGTCCTGGGACTGACTCCTGTGAAGCACCAAGTCTGATGTTCTTGCGAGTAATTTGGTTAGGTTCTATAATGTTGTTGCTTGGCCAAGTGAAAAATACGACCTTTGTCAAACACTGCAATCAATCAACTGGTTTAATATATCGAACATCAATGTTTTTACAAAATCATTTGACTACATAAGTTAGTCTGCTTTATTCAATTACTAAATATGACATCCCTTCCTTCATTTAAATTTTGTCCAAAAATTCAAAACAGTCTTTTTGCCTACAGAACATGAACATATTATGTTAAACAGTACGTAGCTTTTATTTATGTATAAATGTTGCTTCCAAACCATATAGTTTGTCGTCTATTTTTTCCTGGGTATCTTTGTGGCTCTACACTGTGTCTATTCTACTCAACCCATGTTTTTGTTGTATTGAAATCTATTACATCACCATCTTTCTCGTTATCGGAAAGAAGTGATCATCCGAATCCGTAGTGAAATGTATAAAGTAGGAAACGTTTCCATTGATAAAGTATCCTCTGTGGTTTCTGGCAGTCAGAGTCGTTTCTCGTTTGAGAATGATACGGTATGGTATAGGATTAAAACTTGTAGAGAGTTTATTCTGTGTTGGTTGTTGCACAGGAACAGAATCTCTAATCTTGAAATATTTATAAGTAGCACTGTTGCGGATGTCTACTTAGTGTTTAATTTTACGTTTAGTTTTCGCATCAAACGTAGAAAGATTTGTGTAATTGGCAGATGGAGCGGTGGGTGCTTGGGGAGGGAAATGTAAAAGCTTATTGGTGATTTTTTGATTAAATGAATATCAAGCTAGAGATAATTTTGTGGTTCAATGTGGTGTGGAACAGTGGCTTAAAAGAAATCTATATAGTTCATGTTTCCAGTAACGTTGTTCACAAAAGGCTGCTTGAATGGCATTCTAAATAGGCTTTACAAAGTTCTCAACTTGACCACTGGCAGTGAACAACAGGGGAGAAACAGGCTTATGGGTGATACTATGTTTTTGTAAAAAAGTAGCGAAGTCTTTCCTGTGAGAAGGTGAGTCAGTATAGCCTGGTTTACACTAGTGGTTAAGTATGTCTAGTGGGGTATCTTCTGTTATATGTGTAAACCAATTCATATATATTCTTACATTTCTCTATTCTTTTCATTGCTCTCACCAAATCTTCACTTCTTTATTCCTATATTAATCCTACTAGAACCTAATACTTGCTCTATCTCCCATTTCCTATCAACCTCATCTTCGCCTTACTTATCTAATATGTACTCATATTCGAGACCTATAATCATCGGCCATCTTATTACATTCACGTTTTCGCAATTGATGCTCTTTCTAACCGACCCTATCTGCTGCAATGCGATATATTACATCTTTCTTTGCTTAGCATGATAAATTCGGCGCTGTCTACGCTGGGCTAATTCGCGTACGCGGCACGTTCCTTATGGCTGCTGCTCAAGGTCGTCAGCATTCTAAAAAGCTGTCATATTTGGCCTGATTTTAAATTTAATCGGATTATGAAATAGGCCTGTCAAGTCTAAGAACCACATTGATCATATTCATGCTCACTGGCTTCCAAAGTAAGTTATGTAGTAACTGATGTCGAAGCATTCACGTTTACGTTCCAACCCTTATACTCCTTGACTGGATTTTCTTACAGATACTGATGATTCCGAACTGTTTAAGCTAGTGTTTAAGCTAATTGGAGTACCATTTTAGTCGCTGTAATCCTCTCGTAATGTTCACTTAGGTAGATGGACAAATGTGCTTCTTCGCTATTTGCTTCACTTCCGGGGTTTGCGATACCAGAAATATCAGGACCTTTTTATTTCTCGGCTTCAGTACCTTGTCGTGATTAGTCAAGGTTTACGGCGCAAACTTACATATTCACATTAGGGCTGATCGGGCTTATGCAATAAACTCTGGCCTTCTTAGCATTCTCAACACCTAGTGTAATCCAGGCTTATCAGATCGGATCTCACGCGGAAGGCCATGAGCTGCAAGGATGCGATGAAGTCTTAGAATGGTTGTAGAAGCTGAAGTGGAGATAAGAATTCAACCTCAGGAAACGTGAGTAAGCATTATTGCAACAAGAAGCAATTCGCAATTCACCTGTTGGAAAACTTCCACAGGAATTGATGCGCAAAGTGTCCCACAGACATGGTGATAAATCGTATATTTCCAGTGGTGGACAGTTGTTCAGAGGAAAGGTGGCTTGATAGGTGAGACAAATGCCAATAAAAAAGACATTGATGTTTTTGACGAGAAGCATTCCATATTCTGTGTTAACTATCAGTTCTTGCTGTTAGTGAAACGCAGAATTGTATCCTGATACAAAAGACATTTGTCTTTGTTAAATTTTAAACCGAGATTTTCCAAACAGTTAAAGACAGCACTTAATGAATGATCATCTCTAGCATTATGCAAGAATGAATGGCCTTGCATTATACAAGAATGTTAACACTAATCCTGAGATTGGCAGAATTATCTCAAAGAAATTGAGCAATGATGTGCTGAAACATCTCGCCAGCCGATTTTGTCCAGAAAGTTAAAAGACGATACTGTTTGACACCTTGAGGAGTCAGAAAGGCTGATGATGTAAGGGCTCTCTTCTTTCAAGAATATTGCATGAAAACCAGCCTTCAGGTCTATCCACAATTGGATTGGAATGGTGTTCACATTCAATAGCTTTATTGGCACCCACCGCATATCGATACAGAAGCGAATGGTTCCACCTCGCGGTATACAACGATGGGAGAAGTCCATGGGGTGGGGACTTTGATATCTTCTATTATGCTGGTTTGTTCCAAATGCTCTAGTTCTTGGATAACTTGCTTGTGAAGATGATTTTGAAAACAGACAGGTTGGGCAACGGAGACCACAGTTGGTCTGATATGTGGTTTGATTGCAAAATCTTTAAGTTGTCCTATAAATGGCCGGTCTTGCGCAAGTTGTTCAGTGAAGGGTAGCTGATGTGATGAGTGATGTACTGATATCTGCACGAGGCCTAAATTACTAAACTAAGCAAAGACCCATGATTATCTTTAAGGGCATGCACAATAGCAACGGTATTGGAAGTTGAAGTTGTAAGAGTAGCGGAAAATTCCCCAGTGACAGGTAGAGGTATGTTGGATCCGTAGGTCAGGATTCGGGTAGGAAATGGCTCAAGGATGACAGGGTGAGTTTTGAAGATATTGCTGAAGGCTTCTTCATCAATAATTTTAGAGGATGCCCCGGAATCGATAAGCATATGGACCGGAAATAATTTACTTTCACCTGTAAGCATGAAAACTTGGAAGGAGTACAGTAGATTGGTTGCCTGTGGTAGCTTTGATAAAAGTTCATCATCTGAAGAGGTGTGTGTGTTCTCTTGAATGACATTGACTGCCGGTCTGCACGACTTCGTATGTGGCAAGAATGGTTATGGAGACTTTTTATGGCTACGACAAACTTTAGACAAATGACCACGTTTCCCACAAGAATGACATGTTTTATTCTGGGCCAGGCAGACGTTATTTATCTGATTCCAGGCATATCCACAATGGGAACAGAGCGTTGCACCTTTATTCTAAGCAGACTTGCTTGTGACAGAGGTTTGTAGTAGACGCTGTTGAATTTGCTAAGGATGTAAGAACATTTTGCAAAAGATATATGACCTTCCGTTTCAGAAGCCTATACATCACTAGCTTCAAGGACTCGTAATTTAGATCATACGTCTTTTAACCTGAGAGTGTCTTCTTGAAGAGCTAATCTCCATAATCAAATGGAAAAGCAATTTTGTATAAGAGCAGCTTTGATTTCACCATCAACATCGTGAAATTCACAAGTGGAAGCGAGTTTACTAAGCCATGTAGTACATGAGCAACGGATTCCTCATCCTTTTCGGAATCCGAACATGTATCAAAAATATCTTGAGTATGAAAGCCAGCTTGATAAAAGAGCAATGCTCGTTTCTGTTTTTCGTCTGTGATTCCAAGGGCAACTAAATAGGTTTCAAATCAACGTTTCCATACTTTCCATCGTTGACTGAGAGAGCTCTGACCACATAGAGAGTCAAATGAAGGAAGATGCTGAGATGAAATCGGGCGCTTGCCATAGCGGTTCACATTCTTGTCGCCATTATGTTGCTGATAATGTACAGTGTGCGTTTGACGGTGATGGTGCAGATTTGCCATACCTGGAGGCGACCGTACGCCTAGGTCTGAAACCGAGGCATAAAGCCTAGGCCTAATGTAGACTTCAAACTCAATACCACAAGACATTTTGATCTTTCCATTTTTCATCCAATCCAATTGCTAACTCTAAATCATTACACACAGAGTACATATAATAACACAATACATGAAAAATGACAAATACATTGACAGACGCAATGCATTGCCCGGAGAGGGTGTTTACCTCGCATAATATAACCCCACATGAACGCAAGATTGCCACACGCAACATGACGGCTAACGAAACATAATACAACACAAAATATCCTCGCACATAGAACACTATTACGTTACAATAGACCAAGCGAAAAATAAAACTGTTGTCAATCGCTGCAATCAATCGTCTGGTTTAATTTATCGGAAATAACTGTATTTACAAACATTATGTGACCACGTAAATTATTCTAATTTATTCATTTACTAAATATTACCAGTTCAAATGAGCCTGGGTGTCGTTGTAAGAGTAGGCCGTCGCTTGTTTGAGTTTATTAGAGGATTTTTGATATCAAACTAAGCCTTTTAGGATTGTTTTGTCTCTACTTCTCTTGGCTCTCGGAGATCCTGTCACAATATAGCTAAAGTCAGCACTGAGATATCTTGAATTAGTAATTATTATGAAGCTTCAGTATGTAGATCTATGAATGAGTATTTCCTTCTTTTTCTCACCTTTCAAGATCCATTCGTTTGCCATCTTGAAATAACTCAAGTAGTGCTTAATTCAAGGTGTTCTTTTTTGCGAAACAAAAGCAGCATTACTGTATCAGTTTGAAATGCAGGAGTAATTTTAAATCTAATCCATTAGTAGTAACGTAGAATTTGCCAAGGATTTACTTGGTCTTATTTCAATGGTGCTGTAGAAAAGCAAACTTTAAGGGGTATTACCTTAGATATTCTGTTCGAATGTTTTGTACCATTCCTTTGAGTCAGCTCTCCAATCATGTTTTGCAATTCAAAATCTTTCTGAACATCTTTGTCTCTTGTATAGTACCTGTGTTACAATATATGTCGAAATAGATTAATACCGCCTCTTGAAGTGTAATATACAGGAGAGAACTTGAATTTGGAGGTCATTCTCTTGTTTGGTGGTTGTTAATGGTTATGATAAGTGTGTGTTTAACTTTCTCTGCTTTGATAATTTCAATATAGAACTCTGTTGACTACTCTTAGATCATAAACAAGCGGTGTTATCGTAATAAACGGAATAAACGGGGACGCTGGAAAACTCTCAAATAGAATAAGCAAGTCCGTCAAAATAAGTGGGGGAGGGGTTGGAAATTCCTCTGAATTTGTTCCAATCTGTTTTTATACAATGCCCCATAAAATTCCGAAAATGCTGCTACTTCATTATTTGGTCATGAGTACAACAATCGTAAGTCTACAGTATTGCTTACGCGTTGTGGTTTAGAAAATTCAAACTCAGTAACTTAACTTCTTTGCACGTTCATCTCAGATAATTGAAAATTTATTAATAAGCGGAGGATCCATTTAAGGGTGGAGAGTCGGAACTTTTTCCCATAAAAGTAAGTGGAGGACCGATTATTAGGAAACTAAGAGCACTCGCTTGTCTTATACATTAAGGAACTTTGCACTCCAGGAGAACTGAACTGTTTGACTATGCAGTCATGATATAAGATATAGCAAGATTACATCATTAGTACAAGCAAGAATGAAGCAAATGGCATTAGCCATTTCCATAGAAGTTCTTGATTCAAGTGGAATTTGTACACTTACAGCCCGATCAATCTGTTGGCAAACCTTCGCAGAACACTGTTCGCCAACCTACCATCATCCCTATATGGGTAGTATGGGATCTGCCTTCTGTCGTCCATTCCTCGTCTCTATAATTAAGTTATACAGATAGTTACGTCATATGTGCAGTTCTAAGTATAAGGATGTAAGTAAAATATCTAATATCAAAACTCCTATCCACTAAATACGTATTTTTCCTTTTCACTTATTTTGTCCTGATTTAAAGAAGATATTGAATACAGATAGAAAACAAAAAAAAGTGAATTATTTCAAAGAAGTTTATTTGTTAACTGTAAAAGCAACTGCTAATGTTGGCCACATCCTTTCATCACAATGTAGAAATTTGTTACTCTCTCAATTCTTTTTCATTTATTTTTCTCCTAGAGTATTATAAAGATGAGTAGCCATCTATCTGTAATAGGCAATACTAATTCTGCTGTTCAAACATACGGAGAGTTAGTTAATCTGAGTAAAGTTTTAGAAAAAAGGAGCTTTGTGATTACTTTTAAGTTTACTTCAAGATCTATATCATTCCAAACCATTTTTTTGTATCCTCTCAACAGTAGCTGGCTAGCACCTGCACTTCCATGGGAAAAAAGACTTCTAGTCGTTATATTTGATTGCAGCAATGTTGGAGTTCCATATACATTCACAGGTAGCAATCCACGGCAATGATACTGCAAGATTTGATGCAAGGGGTGAAGTTTTGATAAGTGCCTGTGCATTGAAATACATATAGGTTCCATTTTGAAGTGTGTCTTTAACAGGTGTTCAATCACTGAACTATAGAACATGTCACTTATCTGCAGCTCTGCCTTTGAATTTGCCCATTGGAGTCCATCTCTTGGTGTATAAACACGCCCAACTAGTTTTCGAAAAGAAAGCATTCATTTTTACATAGGTCTGTCACGAATCAGTTTGACTGAAGCTATTTACCTAACTGTCATACCTGGCAGACATTCCTACAGTTTTGGAGGAAGCAAATTTTATATGTAATCTAGTATTGAACTGAGTTTTAAAATACACTAAAACGAATATTTCATACAATGAACACCGCATTCTCATTCGTTGAAGATTTCATCGGAACATTGTAAGCGCATGTTAACAGAATATTTCAGTTAAGGATCAAGAGCGATGCGGCACATTGTAATCAATGCCTTGTATAAGTAATGGTTTTACGTAGGCATTCATCCAGCTCATGAAATATGCCAAATTTTCATACAATTTGCACTCTTTATGTGCAAAAGTCGCTTTGCTTCAATACATACATAGTAAATCTCGCTCTCAAATTTTTCCAATGCAGATTCCAAAATAGGGACTTGATAAATCCATATGAGTTAAAAATTTGAATGAGGGTTGCAGTAATTTCAAGTTCGAAGAGGTTTCAACAATTATGCATCATTTTCAGTATTTTGTGATATGTGCTTACAATTACAAAATGTATTAACACTGTGGGTGAATTATTCTTTTGCTAATAAGTTTAAGTCTACTTACACATTTACCAATAGTGAAACATAAGCATAAAAGAAAATACGCTTTCAAAATTCCTTTCTTGTGAATGATCATGTTTTATGTAAAGGAAAACGCAGTGAAATTTAAACAATTATTGATACCTTTTGTGGGTTTATTCTGTATGGCGACTGGCCTCAATCTCTTTTCAGGATCAACAGCAAACAGTGCAATCTGGGCTGGGTTGTTCTGCATTGTTCTACCTGGATTATACTTTGCTAAGAAGTCCGGCATATATTTAATGCCATCCATTTCTGGGTACTCAACCACATATACCTTGTTCTGTTCTATGGACTGGAAAATATTTTTGAGTGTTAAAAGTATTTTAGTATACTCGTAGATTTTAGTATACTCCCATTGAAAGGAGAAGTCAGAGTCGATGTCATTTGCAAGCCATTACTTTTCTCTAGCATGGCTATTCATCTTTATTTTACTTTTTGAGTAAACTTCAATTTTTGCTAATGGCAGCTAGTACTCTAACGGTTTCGTTGCTTTAGCTTCTTATATGTCTCAACTTGCTCTTACAACCCAACTAGATGTCATGAAGCAGACTAGACTTCAATTCTAAAAGTTGTCAGCAACCTCCACGCTGTCTCATCCTTCAAACATTCACCTAGCATTTGGTAGTTCATGTAACATAGAACTCGAATGATGTATTGTATTGATTATATAACACCTTTTGACTAGATCTCCGAAGACTTTGCACTTCATTTAGCCTGGATAGTTTACTATTGCCGAGACATCAAGTACTTGGTACACAATACGTCTTCCACCTGCTCTGTGATCTACCTATTGATACACCATGTTATACAATGTAATAAAGTATACCTCCTCAATCCAGTCATCTTTTGTTATCGCAGTAATAGCATCTTTCCAATCGAATTCCTGGTTTAGTCGAGTCATTAGATCATCATATTTGGTTCCCGATTCACCTGCAATAATGTTAAAGGAAGACACTTAGTAAGATTTACATGATGAATCGATCAAGCTAAGCATAGTGGCAATATAATGTGCTTCTATTACTTGTAGCACATTCGGAAACTATACGCAATCATAACTTCTCTAACAAACTATCTGGTTCTAAAACATTTGCAAAGTTTTCATTTGCATTCATCCACTCCATGGATAGGATCTATTCAGATTTCCTTAAAGTATACAAAAGAAGTTGGAGACTCTTTTCAATTAGGTATATTTAGCAACATTGCGCAATACTCTTGCTTGCATACTTTGCTTGAAGATTGTAATACTTTCTATGAGATGCAATATGTAAAATAAAACAAATATTCAGCCACAGCGAGATTTGTTCATATCTTTTAAATAGGGAATACATATAGAACTACTTATGTTTTTATCTAGATTAAGCTAGTAAGCAAGTTGGTATGTAAGTGAGCTAGTAGATAAGTAAGAATGTAACTAAAGCTTATTGTCCTTTGTTCATTCCATCCTAATAGCTGGCTATTCTTCACTCACCGACGGTCGACCAAAGTTAACTTTATATCATTCTATTGTCAAAACATATTGTTATTTATGCATACTTAAAACCCATGACATCATTTTCATACATGCATTTTTGCCGCATGTGAGGAGGGGCGCTTGCTATAAGATACGAATACCATGCATCCCCCTGCCATAGATTAAAACAGGAATCATATCTCATTGATAGCAAATTCTATGATGTTGGTACCAATAAAGTACAGTTCTGTAAAGTAAATAGTGATATGCATATGATGCACATACCTTCAAGACAAACTTTTTTGATTGCCATAGGATTTAAACCCGCCAATCGTAGCTGCACAAAATAATCATCTTCCATGAATCTCTCATCCTTTTCCAAGTTGATAAAATATCGATACGAACTGCTGGCATACTTAATGTGCTTATCACCATTTGCTCCTTTCTGTAAATGAATTGACATGCAATAGTACTAGCTACAAATATAAGCAAAGCAGCTGTGTTGTTCTTAAGCTCACCATGCCCTACTGTGTTTATGTGCATTATTCTTCACTTAGTGTTAGTTGACTATGTTCTGCTTATAGTCGAAAGGTCTGTAGATATAAAAAGAGGTTGAAAGAAATCGCTGGTATAATACTGGTGCTACTTTATAAAGAAACATGGTTGCTTAAAGAAAGAGAAAATGGATCCGGGAGACTACTGAATTACAGATACTGGACAGAGTATTAAGGGTGACAAGATTGGACAGGCTGCAAGAGATTAGACATGCCAATATGGAAATCACGACTGAAATGGTTCGGCCATCTGTTCCGTATACAGGTTGGTTATGCTGTAAAGCAGATAAGGAATACGAAGGTGGCCCGGAATTAACCAGCCGAGAAACCACTAAAAGCTAAACAGAAACATGAGTGAAGGCGTGTAAATTACAAGACTAAAAAAGTCTGTTGCAGCAGATCAGTTATTTTACAGGATAATGTTACAGAAGCTCTGTCATGGCAGAATGGCTGGAAGAGGACAAAGATTATTATAGCGATAATAATGATTATTTCTGATGATGCTGATGCTGATGCCGATGCCGATGCCGATGCCGATGCCGATGCCGATGCCGATGCCGATGCCGATGCCGATGCCGATGCTGATGCTGATGCTGATGATGATGCTGATGCTGATGTTGATGTTGATGCTGGTGCTGATGTTGATGCTGATGTTGATGCTGATGCTGATGTTGATGTTGATGTTGATGCTGATGTTGATGCTGATGTTGATGTTGATGGTGATGATGATGATGCTGATGCTGATGTTGATGTTGATGCTGATGCTGATGTTGATGCTGATGCTGTTGTTGATGCTGATGTTGATGCTGATGTTGATGGTGATGATGATGATAATGATGATGATGATAATAATAATACCGATGATGATGATTTTAATGATGATGATGATGATGCTGATGATGATGGCGATTATGATGATGATGCTGATTATTATTATTAGTAGTAGTATGATTATAATGATTATGATGAGTATAGTAATGCACATTTTAATCATACCCGCATACCGGGTGAGTGGCCAAGTGGTTTGAGCGCTTGACTGCTGAGTAAAACATCGATGGTTCGAGTCAAACCCTTGAGTCGTACACGGGATGCTCGCCCACTGTCCACCCAGCAGCAAATGGTAACCTAGTGACAACACTAGGGAAGTTAAAGAAGACGAGGAACGGAACTGGTCACCCTACCTCACTATGTCAACGGCTCAGGATAAGTGTCCCCTCTAATGAGCACTCCATTCAAGCTACGGAATCGTGCATGGGGCTCACCTTTACCTTTACCCACATGACCACAGCGAATAATGCAGTAATAATGTGATAATATAATGTTGAATTATTCATAGGCTAACCTTCCCTCGTCAACCTTGACAGTGTATTATATGGCGTTATTAAACACTTTTCCCCCTATAGTCACATTGAAACTGACTCATTGCTAGCTATAGTGACGTCTTTCAGACTTACAGCGATTAAGTTAGGCAATATTGAACATCTCTATTTACCATTACACTGTCTCTGAAGTCCTTCACCAGTTTATTATAATCATCATAGCTGGAAAGGACAGACTTGGCATATTTCATCTTCGTAGCATTGAACGCCATACCCCTTGCATTTCCAAGCACTTTAAAGTACAAGTAGAACCATTTGCTATGAAAGCTATCTTTACTGAGGTAACCAAGAGCGGTCTTCTTTGGTTGATCAAGATGGGGAAATGGATAAATGTTCTGTGGTCCGGACATTTTATAAAATATTCGGTTCTTTGCTAATTCCTTTCCACGCACACTCTGACATACTTTGCTACTTCTTTGAGGAACTCCCACGAAGCACATCGCCTCTAAAAAATTGAAATGCGCAAAGTCTTTTGATACTTGAATTTCACGATTCAATTCTATTTAAGCATTCAATTCTATACCAGCTCTAATATAGTATTCTGAGCTCATTTCGATTATACAAACCTACTTTAGATGTAGCTATTGATTAGCTATGCATAAATCAATGCTTGATATTCCGTTACTTCTATAATCTCAGCTACTTATCCCTTTGGTTTTCAGTAAATAACATCAAAACAGTAGCATGCAGGCGCAGCATGATAAATACTTCTTCTGAAAACTAATTCATTCTAAATATTATATTTCCTGCTTATTTCCATATGATGTCTCGCGGAAAATAAATAAATGCATTTTAACCAAGAAATGACAGAAAGAGACAGCTGCTGTAGGAAGATCTCTTTCCATATGCTAATCACTCCTCTAGTGCAACATTGTGCACTCTTGAAACAGTTGAACGATGCTTGTAAAAGGAGAGGTTCCTTTTATTTCATACAGTTAAGAAAAGACAGTGTAGCTTTTAAGAAGTGAAACTCTGCAAGTTGATAGTTCTTCCATCACAATATTTTCTCAGTATCTCTCTATCTTGGCAGCTTCCTAGGAGCGTATCTTAAAACTATAATTGATTGTTTATGATAGCCTAGAGGAAAACAGCAGAAGCATAGCTGAACCCCACCTACAGTTGACTTGTGGCCTAGTCTAGTTTGTAACTTCATTCCTTGCCTCTGGCTGATACTATGGCTTATCTTGATGCAATGTTAGCACACGTGAGTGATATGTCTTGATAAGTAATTGAGACAAGGCAATTTCTATGCTGGCTAGTCCCTCACGATTCTGACTACTTTTTTAAAAGTAGGTTTTGGTATTTAGAGTTTGAATGCAAGCTAAATTCAATACTAATGAGAATTCCACATACTTTTCTTGCCTTGCTTGCTAGTAGTTGTGCTGACCCCTATGAATCTAAGAAAGAGAATTACATGTACAAATTATCATCCATGAAGTGATTGGTAATGGAACTCAGATTTACATGTTTAGCACTTTTGATTGATGCATGTACCTTTGATGTGAAATATTGCGTGATTGTGTGTTTATGACTTGTAATGTATGTGTGCAATTGACCCTGTGAATCTGTAATTTTGTCAATTTTAGGTGATGTCTCTATAATGGTCTGTTATAGTTGTGTTTGTCTCCGTATCCTGTAATTAATATTATGGTTACGTGTAGTAGACTTAGAGCCATGTATTCCGTTATGAATCAGAGTTCTTCACTACAGCATGAAAAAGTGGCACCGCTTTTTCGTGCTGTAGTGAAGTTCTGTAGTACCAACAGATTTACACGAATCAGAGTTCAAACAGCAACACGTCTCTTTCTTCAAGTCAACTGTGCGTTAAAAATTGGTGACATGAGACCATTACTGGTGCCATAGCCTCTACAGTCGTTCCTGATCGCTTTCATTTTGGTAGCCTTGAACATTTGACCGTTGTTCTGCCGCCAATGCTGGAATTACGCTTCTAGACGAATTCTCTGTCTTTTTACAAGACCTCGCTGCCACCTTTTATAACTCACTGAAGGATGGGGATTAGGGTGCATATGAACACTTAACAGCCAGTTTGCATCGTAGCTTTATGCCCTCTATCAACCGCCAACAGCATTTCAAGGATTTCCATGCTCAAGGATTGCACCCATTCGAGAGTCCCCCGCTCTTCATGTGGCGTCTCAAAAGACATTTTGCGCACTGTTGAGCCTGATCTCAGTGCTGATGCTGTCGATGCCTTACTCCACCTTCAATTCATGTGCGGTCTTCCACAGCATTTACGGTTGATATGGCATATACCAATCGTCTATATTTTTAATAAGTAGGTAATTGTGGAATGGAATTTTCTGTAGGCGGATTGACCCTGATGCAGGAGACCGTTGCCATTGAGATATCAGTAAAGCTGGTTGAAAACCAACTTTTCACAAAGCCAGGCTACCTCAGGAAGAACAGAAAAGCACTAACTATGGCTCTGATACTTCAAGCAGCTTTCTAATACAAAGTTTAGGCTGAAAGACCATTGATGAACTTCTCTCATTGTATTTCAAAGTCATGGTCTTCCAGCCTTTACATATTCAGGCTCCACAATATTTATATAGTCTTTCTCAATAAACTCTGAGTGTACTTCACTGAACCTGAGAAACACGGCAAAAAGGGTACCAATGACCTCCTCCCAAAGTGGAAAAAATGCTCTTCATATCGTGGTACTAAATTACGGAATAATCTTACAAAAGAAGCTAAATAGGCACGCTCCCTATGTAGTTTTAAAGAACAGATTTGATTTTGGCAAATTTCTATATTCTCTTTACTTTTTACCATTTACTTTCTGCTACTGCTGTTAGTAAGTTTCTACTTTTGTATGTATTTAGATGGAGGACTTTTTGAAAATCAGCTTTAAGGCCGAAGGGTATCCCTCCTTAAATATCTGAAATGAACAAATGAAGTGAAACTCCTGGAATTCGACCCGACACAAGATCTAGACAAAATGGTTCAAAATTGTTCCATGCTCTTGTCATCTTGCCTAAGTGCAAAGCCGCTTGTTCGGTCACTATTGAAGAGCCCTTGCGACAATCTACGCCTGCTGGCCCTGATGAGGAACGTCTAACCCGCTTAACTGCAAGGTGTATAACCTGGCGGCTAATTGCCGTCATCTCGTTGTAGTTGTTGGTCGCAGTTCAGCCACAGCCCGTCATTGTTTTCATTATTATTATTATTATTATTATTAACGAATCTTTATACAGGATTTTTCTACAGCATATCATATTTACACTAGGTACATATATATACTGTTATCACAGAAGTCCTGTTAAATAAATCAAAAAAGAAGGAAAATAAATCTAAGTGCCATAAGTTATAAGTAAGTGTTAAAATACTAATTTAATTACTTTTTAAAAGTTCTAAAGTCAGTTTCTTTCCTTGTGTTTTCGGGAAGTTCATTAAAAACTATAGCTCCTTGGTAATAGGTCGATTTCCGCGCTGCTTCCAACTTTATTTTAGGGATTTCTAATTTCGTTCCATTGCATCTTGTATTTGCGGTTGTTTTTCGTATCATGTAGTACTCCTTAAATTCACTACACATATCTTCATTATGTAGGCACTTGTGTACGAAGGTGCATAGTTGCTTCTTTTTGATGGATTCAGTTTTTGGCATTGTTTCGCTATTGCCAATTATCAATTGGGCTCTATCCTCAACTTTTTCGATTTTGCTCTTTATATGGGGTGGAGTTGAACCATAGAGTGACAGTGACCCATAAGTAAGAACAGGGACAATCATGGCCAGATATATCAGTTTGATTGTGGAGAGCTATGCCACGTTGTGTGTTTATGTGTCCTTCGTCGTGGAGAAAAGCGATGCACAGCATATGGTGGTTGGTTACACAAGCCCGATGTTTGTGCCAGCAACCTGTGTTCCTGCGACGAGGATCAAGACGACAAACAAGTGCCCTATATGGACAATAAAAATTCTTCTAATTGTAAATCACTTTTTGTAAACGTCAGCTGTGTACATTACCTCAATGACATCAGAAACTTGCCCTAGTATTCATCGACAACAATTTGCCTTTCTTATGTATGCTTCATCACCAAACTGAGACTCGATTTCACGCAATGGACGCACAGGGCATCGGAAAAGAATCATACTGAAGTATTGTTGTTCATGTGCTTTGGGGAATGTACTGGAGCGTATTCAGGATAACATGATTAGACTCGCGACCAACTATTTGGAATGGAATCTAGGTGACATGCTGGTCGCACTTGAAAAGGAGCTGGATGTGTTGGAGGGACGTCTTCCTGTATTCAATCAAGTCAATATTGGTGGAAGATGACTGGAGTAATACAGGCCCAGAGATATGTCCGCAACTGCATCCGCATTGACAGTAATACGAAATGAAAAGGAAAAGTTTGCCATTTGTTTGGGGATCATAGTTTCAAAGGCTGTGAAAAGATCAGAGACCCAGGTGCACGTAAGAAAATCCTTATAAGATACGCCATTGTTTTAGTTGTTTTAAGCGAGGCCATCGGTATTACAAATGTAGAGTTCTGTGCCATCCATAGCAAAAACCTAACTTCTGAAATGCAGATCCGACTGCATACTGTATAAACAACTGAACTGTAATTAGTTGAATGGGTAGAGGTAAAGGTTAGTCCCAAGTACGATTCCGTACGTCTTGTGCCTGTTAGTGAGTACACTTATGCTGAATAGTCGGCTTACTGAGGATGAGATAGGATGACCAGTTCCTTTCCTGTCCGCCCGCCTTTAGCTCCCCAATGTTGCCACCAGGTGCTCATTTGCTGCTGCAATCTCTGCCAAAAGTCCTTGGAACACCTATTGAACAATGAAGTTTATTTGACAATAGTGAATTTCCGGTCAAATTTGACAGCTACTGATCCCCTCCCCCCTTAAAACAATGTTGAGGTAAAAGCTTAGTTGCTAGAGTGCTATTTGAGAGCAAATTGACATGTCTGCTGCGAGTAACTCCTGATTAATTCTACATTGTTCTGAGGGGGGAGAGGGGGAGATTGCTCTAGGAGTCAAAAAGTAATGCAAATGTTCCAAGACTTTTGGCAGTGATTGTGGATGGGCAGTAAGCGAGATCAAATCAACTCAGTCATATCAAGGTCTTTATAATTGTGTCAAAATATTTAGCTTACAAGCTAATTGGGGACACAATGGACAATTAAAGAAAAGTAATATAAAACATAATATAAAAATTACATCCTATAAAATCAACAAAATCTATCAAAGTCAAATTACAATCATTCAGTCTAGAAGGGTTGTCATGCCAATTCCTCTTATCTTTCTTTTGAACTGGTTCAGCGTTGGCACTTCCTTACTTATTCTCTCCAGAATACCTTATTGAATTCTTGTCCAAAGCTCACTGTCTAAAATTTTGTATATTTGTATGCTGAGCTCATCATCAATTTCTACTCCAAGTAGCCCCAAGATATTTCAAGTTACTTGGAGTTGAAGTTGACGATGAGCTAGCATTTAGCACTCACATTGCCAATTTGTGCAACAGAGTGAGCCAGAGAATACCTTTCGATTGGCACTCAAATACTTACAACTGCAGCGTTATTACCAAGAAGAGTTTGAATGAAATACCCATGATCTCTGGGCATTAAGGCTCATAGAACATAGTTTGGAATATGAGAGGGGAATAACCATGTTCAGCAATTGGGAAGCTAAACATCAAGTGTTGCTCAACGATCCAAAGATTTTGTCGGATTAATTTGCTAAGCTGCTGTTTTGCTCTTACACTAGATGTAACGCTTTTGATCTCCAAGAGAGATATGAGTACTGATCAACAATAGAGCAACTTCCCGAAAGATTCTTGAAGTAATAAAATAATATCATCCATGTATGTTGACATAGTCTTTATTGGACTTAAGAGAATCTTTCGTTGACGCTGAACTGATACTTCAGCTCAGCAAGGAAGATTTAGGCAGAAAAGCCTACATAAGAAGAGGGCAATTGGTAAAATTTTTTTACGGAAAAGATAGATTTTTGTCCCAAAAAACTAAGATTACTACCTTTCAAGACAGAAATCTACTAGGTGCGGGGTCAACATTAAAAGATTTTTGTCTTTTGCAATAGACTTTTGAGATTAAGCATGTCTGATATTAGTCTTTGTCTATCGCAACCAAAGACAAAAATTGTGCAGTGTGTGGAGTCGAAAGACGGGTTTTCATTCTACAGTCAATCAAACTTAGAAATTTTGATCTTGATGTGTTTCATGTCCTATCACAGAAGATAATGATTCATTGATAAGAAAACTATAACAAATAAGGAGAAGCAATGCAGAACTCAAAAGCAGAAGTTGGCTTTATCTGATGTGAAACCAAGAGCAGAAGATTAACACGCTCCTTTTTCTAATATTAAAAATTTTAGCTCGAATTACATAGTTAAAACTTATGATACTTTCTTAAATTGTAAATATGGAACCAGCTTCCCAGTTCCGATTATTTTGCAGTGATACAAATATTCATATTTGAGAGTGTCTTTGGGTATTTAATTTTATATTTACAGGCTCCTTAGATTGGTTGTTGTTTCTACATGTAGGTTCATCATAAAATGGCTTAAAAAAATATACGTATACTTGAAGCACTAATCCTAAAAAAGCCGTACATTGTGCAGGCAGCAAGTTCTCTCGAAAAAAACAAAAGCCTTCGTCTTTTGTGATAAAAATCTGCTGTGTATGCTGGGCTTTAATACTACATCATGCATATGCTTTTTCTGAGTACACCTCATACATCTCAAGCATTGGATCATGTGCCAAACACGAATCTTAGAGCTGCTTGGGTGTGTGGGAGATGAAGCTTAATGGAGACAAGTGTTATCCAATAACTCTAGGTACCAGCTATACAGCAACAATCTCAATCAAACTCGGCTCTTCAATTGCACATGAAAGTAAACAAGGAAACATTTATAGGTGTTATAATTGACAATAGGCTCATATTTGAGGAGCATAATAAACTATATGCAGTTTTGCGTATGAGTCAATTACTAGGCCACAAACTAAGGTTATTAATGAGAACCTTTGTGTCCAGTGGCATGGCATGGATATTGCCCATGGCAACATTTAATATTGGCCATTGGCATGGATGTTTCATAGCAGAAAACTTAACAATAATAGTAATAATACTCCATGAGAGCACACTTAGAATTACCTACAGAGACAACAACTCAAGCTTTGAATCCCCGTCAGAATAGATGCTTCTACTACTATCCATGGCAAAGCCTGAAAAAGTGTTAACTGAAATGTTTAAAAATAAAAATGGTCAAATCCTGACTTTATGATAGAAGATTTTCCCTTGCGTAACAACCATTATAGTCTCAGATATAATAATGAAATCTGACAGCCCAAAGTAGAAACCACTTCATATCGAATGGGAACCTTACCTGTCAGAGGGCCACAATTATGGTAGACACTACCTGACTATGTAACAAAACTCTACTTCCCTGAAAGATTTCAAACAAAGCAGAAATTAGAGCCGCTCTGATTGACAGTCCCGTCTGTGACGACCCTTTATAGCATCATCGGGTTTTCTATAACTTACGCCTTTTAGTTCTGCTTATGATCTTAAAAATATTGACATGTAATCTTAACCATGTACATATTTATTTGGTTTACTAGTTTTTGCGATTGGGTTAGACTAGCATCAATGCTTTTATGTACGTAGCTATGCTTGCGCCAATAAATTGATTATATTATATTATATTATATTATATTATATTATATTATATTATATTATATTATATTATATTATATTATATTATATTATATTATATTATATTATATTATATTATATTATATTATATTATATTATATTATATTATATTATATTATATTATATTATATTATATTATATTATATTATATTATATTATATTATATTATATTATATTATATTATATTATATTATATTATATTATATTATATTATATTATATTATATTATATTATATTATATTATATTATATTATATTATATTATATTATATTATATTATATTATATTATATTATATTATATTATATTATATTATATTATATTATATTATATTATATTATATTATATTATATTATATTATATTATATTATATTATATTATATTATATTATATTATATTATATTATATTATATTATAGTACGTTCTGCAATACTTCACAATATTTTTGCCCTGTGTGCAATATTAAGGAAATTTTTGTAGAAGTTATTCAAGTATACCAACTGCTTTAAGTATCAAATTTTTTCAAGAATATAGATGAGGAATTTCACAACCAACTTCAATTGCTATGCTAACGATGAAATGCTTAAAACTCATAAAAAAGCTGATTAAAAGGGTGTCAAATGTTAAGTAAGTAAGAAATAATTCTTGCAACAAACCAGCATACAAAAGCTAAGATGAAGTAAGATATAAGAATAAAAAATGTGTTCGAAGAAGATTTGTCGTGTCATGCAGAAATACTGTTTGGCATCCAATCTCTCATCATAAAGGGATTAGTTAGCTGTCCTCTTTCATATCTTCTTTTGTTTCTTTTTTCAATATGACGCTGAACTATCAACATCTCCTTGTATGCCCTCATCACAAGCCTCTTCAGTTTCTCAATCTTCAGATGCTTCCAGTAATCAAACATGACATCATACCGAAATATTCCAAGTCCACTTGTTAGAGCTTCCTGGAACTAAACAATTGAATGTTATTAGAAGCTTTACATTCAATGAAGGTTTGCTAGATCTAATGCACTGAAACTTGCTGTGTTTAGGAAAATGTTCTCCATTTCAATATAACTTCGATGATGCTGTCTCCAGTTTGGCCTGACAGCTGTAGAATCCCGCATTTCCTCGAAAATCGCTGACCTTCGAAAAGTAGCCGAATGAAAACTACGGCCAGAGTTTTTAGCGAGCAGAACAAAAAAGAAAAAGAAGACCTCGAAACTATGTCGAGTCAATTGTTATGGATAATTTGTTGGGCATATTTGAAGAAGATATTGGCATTGTGCTGTAAATTGACCTGCTTTGGAAGAATTTACGGATATTTTGAGATCTTTCCCGTAATATTTGGAAAATTAAGAGAACTGTTCTCTTATCGTATTATAGAAAATACCTTGAAAGCAAGACGAGTTCACAAAATAAGCTGGAAAACTTCATTCGAAACGAGCTAGTGGTAGCCTACTTTCGAGGAAGTGCGAGAATTTCCCATAGCTTGTTGAGATAATTATCAACAGATTTTGAAGAAGAGATGTAGTTACATTTGACTACCATAGCAATTGCTTCGACCCGGTACAGTGCTTTTTCTTAATACGCAATACGCTAGCAGAGCCTGGTTCCCATAAGATTTATGTATACTATAGTTCATTGTGGTTACAAACTATGAGTACAATTCCTTTATTACACTCGTAGATACTTTCATATCATTATAGTACAAAATTAATCAAATAGTTGAGATTGAATCATTTTACCAGTTTGAATAGATAAATCTGTCAATAAATATACTCACAAAGAGTACTAGAATTATTACAATAGAAGTTTGGCCATATGCCTTTTTGATTGGATTGCTCGCTCTGTTTTGGGTGTTAAGCAAAGAACGCTTTAATGGATGATATCTCTGATCTCGTATGCCACGTGGAAATGCTAAGTTATCTTTCCTATCAATTATACATACCTTATAATTCCACAAAAATAAATATGATTTAGATAACGTAACTTACTAAGACGCCAATTGGCCCGGGCAACATTTGAGCCAATTCAAGATTCGTTCCATGGCTCTGATTATCATACAACTTGCTTGGATAAATCGGCGTTCTACCAAAATCTGCAATGGTGTAGCTGTACACAGAATGCTGAACAATGATCCAAAGAATTTGTCTCACGAATTTACTCAGTTGACGTCTTGAGTGAAATCTTGATGGTAACCCTTTAACCTAGATGCAAGTATAGTCACGTAGTAAATTCTTCAAAGTCGAGATGAACGTACATGTAGAGTCCCCAATAGAAAAGCCTTTGAGATAGAACACCGTAAATTTTCCTCTTCTCCTCTCCTCTCTCCTCTTTCTTTATATAGATTATTGCCCTGCTTCTCTGATGAGTGCCTCTGACGAGCGCTTCCTCTCCGAGGAAAATAGTAGCTTTAAGTAAATGCCCCTACTCGCTCATTGGAACACCCATTGAATAATGAAGTATATTTGGTAATACGTAGTAACTTTCCGGTCAAGTTTGACGGCTAGTGTATTCTCCCCCTTAAAATAATGTTGAGGTGCAAGAGTACTATTGAGAGCAGATTGATGTGTCTACTGCTAGTAGTTCCTGGTTAATACAACATTGTTCCGAGGAGGGAGAGGTGGAGTTTGCTCTATAAGTCAAAAAGTAATGTAATTGTACCAAGACTTTTGGCAGTGATTGTATAGGCCATCCGTTGAATGTAACTGTAGCTTTATGAGCATAGAACATAAAGCTTTTGAGCAATACAAACACAAAAACACACACAGACACACGTACACACACACAGACACACACAGACACACACAGACACACACAGACACACACACAGACACACACAGACACACACATACACACATACACATCTATATATATATATATATATATATATATATATATATATATATATATATATATATATATATATATATATATATATATATATATATATATATATATATATATATATATATATATATATATATATATATATATATATATATATATATATATATATATATATATATATATATATATATTTATATATATATATATATATATATATATATATATATATATATATATATATATATATTATATATATATATATATATATATATATATATATATATATATATATATATATATATATATATATATATACATATAATATATATGTATATATATATATACAATATAATATATAATGAAATATAATATAATATAATACAATGAAATATAATATAATTGATATAATATAATATAATATAATATAATATAATATAATATAATATAATATAATATAATATAATATAATATAATATAATATAATATAATATAATATAATATAATATAATATAATCTAATATAATGTAATATAATATAATATAATGTAATATATTTCGAAAATTTTAGTGATTTTCACTATTACAGAAAATCTCCTGCATGAAAGAAGGGCTCAGGCCATGTTTAATTTTGTGCATTTCAATCATAAGTCATTGCAAGTTCTTAATGTGGATAATGATGGCACAGTCCTTGTCTAACAATTAACTGTAGCTAGATTCTGTGTCCTTATGAGTAATTCTTAACACCGTTTCCTATATTTTTTAATTTTGTTGTTAAACTGCCCGCTGTGAAACATCCAGATTAAAGGGCAATATTGAAAACTGACTTGTTATAAATGCCCTCATAATGGTTCTTAGTTTCGTTTTCAATATATGAGGATATACGAGAAAGTGCATAGAGTTTATTGCTAGCTTTATGACACAAACTGGTAACATGGTTATCGAAGGACAGTTTACTATCAATTTGAATTCCTAGTAGCTTTTTATCACTGCAATTTACAACGTCAATATCTCCAATCCTAACAGTGAAGGGAACAACACTCCTCTGTCCAAGAACTGGAAGTTGGCATTTTTCTGGATATAATTTTATAAAGTTATCGGTGAGTCATTTCGAAGTTTTACTACAACCATTTTTAAGTCTCTGAGTTATAATTTCCAGATTTTTATTACAAGAGTATATTGTGGTATCATCCCTGTAGTTTTGAATAGAGAGATAAAGATCATTAACTATGTTTATTGAACAACAGAGGTCCTGGGACTGACTCCTGTGAAGCACCAAGTCTGATGTTCTTGCGAGTAATTTGGTTAGGTTCTATAATGTTGTTGCTTGGCCAAGTGAAAAATACGACCTTTGTCAAACACTGCAATCAATCAACTGGTTTAATATATCGAACATCAATGTTTTTACAAAATCATTTGACTACATAAGTTAGTCTGCTTTATTCAATTACTAAATATGACATCCCTTCCTTCATTTAAATTTTGTCCAAAAATTCAAAACAGTCTTTTTGCCTACAGAACATGAACATATTATGTTAAACAGTACGTAGCTTTTATTTATGTATAAATGTTGCTTCCAAACCATATAGTTTGTCGTCTATTTTTTCCTGGGTATCTTTGTGGCTCTACACTGTGTCTATTCTACTCAACCCATGTTTTTGTTGTATTGAAATCTATTACATCACCATCTTTCTCGTTATCGGAAAGAAGTGATCATCCGAATCCGTAGTGAAATGTATAAAGTAGGAAACGTTTCCATTGATAAAGTATCCTCTGTGGTTTCTGGCAGTCAGAGTCGTTTCTCGTTTGAGAATGATACGGTATGGTATAGGATTAAAACTTGTAGAGAGTTTATTCTGTGTTGGTTGTTGCACAGGAACAGAATCTCTAATCTTGAAATATTTATAAGTAGCACTGTTGCGGATGTCTACTTAGTGTTTAATTTTACGTTTAGTTTTCGCATCAAACGTAGAAAGATTTGTGTAATTGGCAGATGGAGCGGTGGGTGCTTGGGGAGGGAAATGTAAAAGCTTATTGGTGATTTTTTGATTAAATGAATATCAAGCTAGAGATAATTTTGTGGTTCAATGTGGTGTGGAACAGTGGCTTAAAAGAAATCTATATAGTTCATGTTTCCAGTAACGTTGTTCACAAAAGGCTGCTTGAATGGCATTCTTAATAGGCTTTACAAAGTTCTCAACTTGACCACTGGCAGTGAACAACAGGGGAGAAACAGGCTTATGGGTGATACTATGTTTTTGTAAAAAAGTAGCGAAGTCTTTCCTGTGAGAAGGTGAGTCAGTATAGCCTGGTTTACACTAGTGGTTAAGTATGTCTAGTGGGGTATCTTCTGTTATATGTGTAAACCAATTCATATATATTCTTACATTTCTCTATTCTTTTCATTGCTCTCACCAAATCTTCACTTCTTTATTCCTATATTAATCCTACTAGAACCTAATACTTGCTCTATCTCCCATTTCCTATCAACCTCATCTTCGCCTTACTTATCTAATATGTACTCATATTCGAGACCTATAATCATCGGCCATCTTATTACATTCACGTTTTCGCAATTGATGCTCTTTCTAACCGACCCTATCTGCTGCAATGCGATATATTACATCTTTCTTTGCTTAGCATGATAAATTCGGCGCTGTCTACGCTGGGCTAATTCGCGTACGCGGCACGTTCCTTATGGCTGCTGCTCAAGGTCGTCAGCATTCTAAAAAGCTGTCATATTTGGCCTGATTTTAAATTTAATCGGATTATGAAATAGGCCTGTCAAGTCTAAGAACCACATTGATCATATTCATGCTCACTGGCTTCCAAAGTAAGTTATGTAGTAACTGATGTCGAAGCATTCACGTTTACGTTCCAACCCTTATACTCCTTGACTGGATTTTCTTACAGATACTGATGATTCCGAACTGTTTAAGCTAGTGTTTAAGCTAATTGGAGTACCATTTTAGTCGCTGTAATCCTCTCGTAATGTTCACTTAGGTAGATGGACAAATGTGCTTCTTCGCTATTTGCTTCACTTCCGGGGTTTGCGATACCAGAAATATCAGGACCTTTTTATTTCTCGGCTTCAGTACCTTGTCGTGATTAGTCAAGGTTTACGGCGCAAACTTACATATTCACATTAGGGCTGATCGGGCTTATGCAATAAACTCTGGCCTTCTTAGCATTCTCAACACCTAGTGTAATCCAGGCTTATCAGATCGGATCTCACGCGGAAGGCCATGAGCTGCAAGGATGCGATGAAGTCTTAGAATGGTTGTAGAAGCTGAAGTGGAGATAAGAATTCAACCTCAGGAAACGTGAGTAAGCATTATTGCAACAAGAAGCAATTCGCAATTCACCTGTTGGAAAACTTCCACAGGAATTGATGCGCAAAGTGTCCCACAGACATGGTGATAAATCGTATATTTCCAGTGGTGGACAGTTGTTCAGAGGAAAGGTGGCTTGATAGGTGAGACAAATGCCAATAAAAAAGACATTGATGTTTTTGACGAGAAGCATTCCATATTCTGTGTTAACTATCAGTTCTTGCTGTTAGTGAAACGCAGAATTGTATCCTGATACAAAAGACATTTGTCTTTGTTAAATTTTAAACCGAGATTTTCCAAACAGTTAAAGACAGCACTTAATGAATGATCATCTCTAGCATTATGCAAGAATGAATGGCCTTGCATTATACAAGAATGTTAACACTAATCCTGAGATTGGCAGAATTATCTCAAAGAAATTGAGCAATGATGTGCTGAAACATCTCGCCAGCCGATTTTGTCCAGAAAGTTAAAAGACGATACTGTTTGACACCTTGAGGAGTCAGAAAGGCTGATGATGTAAGGGCTCTCTTCTTTCAAGAATATTGCATGAAAACCAGCCTTCAGGTCTATCCACAATTGGATTGGAATGGTGTTCACATTCAATAGCTTTATTGGCACCCACCGCATATCGATACAGAAGCGAATGGTTCCACCTCGCGGTATACAACGATGGGAGAAGTCCATGGGGTGGGGACTTTGATATCTTCTATTATGCTGGTTTGTTCCAAATGCTCTAGTTCTTGGATAACTTGCTTGTGAAGATGATTTTGAAAACAGACAGGTTGGGCAACGGAGACCACAGTTGGTCTGATATGTGGTTTGATTGCAAAATCTTTAAGTTGTCCTATAAATGGCCGGTCTTGCGCAAGTTGTTCAGTGAAGGGTAGCTGATGTGATGAGTGATGTACTGATATCTGCACGAGGCCTAAATTACTAAACTAAGCAAAGACCCATGATTATCTTTAAGGGCATGCACAATAGCAACGGTATTGGAAGTTGAAGTTGTAAGAGTAGCGGAAAATTCCCCAGTGACAGGTAGAGGTATGTTGGATCCGTAGGTCAGGATTCGGGTAGGAAATGGCTCAAGGATGACAGGGTGAGTTTTGAAGATATTGCTGAAGGCTTCTTCATCAATAATTTTAGAGGATGCCCCGGAATCGATAAGCATATGGACCGGAAATAATTTACTTTCACCTGTAAGCATGAAAACTTGGAAGGAGTACAGTAGATTGGTTGCCTGTGGTAGCTTTGATAAAAGTTCATCATCTGAAGAGGTGTGTGTGTTCTCTTGAATGACATTGACTGCCGGTCTGCACGACTTCGTATGTGGCAAGAATGGTTATGGAGACTTTTTATGGCTACGACAAACTTTAGACAAATGACCACGTTTCCCACAAGAATGACATGTTTTATTCTGGGCCAGGCAGACGTTATTTATCTGATTCCAGGCATATCCACAATGGGAACAGAGCGTTGCACCTTTATTCTAAGCAGACTTGCTTGTGACAGAGGTTTGTAGTAGACGCTGTTGAATTTGCTAAGGATGTAAGAACATTTTGCAAAAGATATATGACCTTCCGTTTCAGAAGCCTATACATCACTAGCTTCAAGGACTCGTAATTTAGATCATACGTCTTTTAACCTGAGAGTGTCTTCTTGAAGAGCTAATCTCCATAATCAAATGGAAAAGCAATTTTGTATAAGAGCAGCTTTGATTTCACCATCAACATCGTGAAATTCACAAGTGGAAGCGAGTTTACTAAGCCATGTAGTACATGAGCAACGGATTCCTCATCCTTTTCGGAATCCGAACATGTATCAAAAATATCTTGAGTATGAAAGCCAGCTTGATAAAAGAGCAATGCTCGTTTCTGTTTTTCGTCTGTGATTCCAAGGGCAACTAAATAGGTTTCAAATCAACGTTTCCATACTTTCCATCGTTGACTGAGAGAGCTCTGACCACATAGAGAGTCAAATGAAGGAAGATGCTGAGATGAAATCGGGCGCTTGCCATAGCGGTTCACATTCTTGTCGCCATTATGTTGCTGATAATGTACAGTGTGCGTTTGACGGTGATGGTGCAGATTTGCCATACCTGGAGGCGACCGTACGCCTAGGTCTGAAACCGAGGCATAAAGCCTAGGCCTAATGTAGACTTCAAACTCAATACCACAAGACATTTTGATCTTTCCATTTTTCATCCAATCCAATTGCTAACTCTAAATCATTACACACAGAGTACATATAATAACACAATACATGAAAAATGACAAATACATTGACAGACGCAATGCATTGCCCGGAGAGGGTGTTTACCTCGCATAATATAACCCCACATGAACGCAAGATTGCCACACGCAACATGACGGCTAACGAAACATAATACAACACAAAATATCCTCGCACATAGAACACTATTACGTTACAATAGACCAAGCGAAAAATAAAACTGTTGTCAATCGCTGCAATCAATCGTCTGGTTTAATTTATCGGAAATAACTGTATTTACAAACATTATGTGACCACGTAAATTATTCTAATTTATTCATTTACTAAATATTACCAGTTCAAATGAGCCTGGGTGTCGTTGTAAGAGTAGGCCGTCGCTTGTTTGAGTTTATTAGAGGATTTTTGATATCAAACTAAGCCTTTTAGGATTGTTTTGTCTCTACTTCTCTTGGCTCTCGGAGATCCTGTCACAATATAGCTAAAGTCAGCACTGAGATATCTTGAATTAGTAATTATTATGAAGCTTCAGTATGTAGATCTATGAATGAGTATTTCCTTCTTTTTCTCACCTTTCAAGATCCATTCGTTTGCCATCTTGAAATAACTCAAGTAGTGCTTAATTCAAGGTGTTCTTTTTTGCGAAACAAAAGCAGCATTACTGTATCAGTTTGAAATGCAGGAGTAATTTTAAATCTAATCCATTAGTAGTAACGTAGAATTTGCCAAGGATTTACTTGGTCTTATTTCAATGGTGCTGTAGAAAAGCAAACTTTAAGGGGTATTACCTTAGATATTCTGTTCGAATGTTTTGTACCATTCCTTTGAGTCAGCTCTCCAATCATGTTTTGCAATTCAAAATCTTTCTGAACATCTTTGTCTCTTGTATAGTACCTGTGTTACAATATATGTCGAAATAGATTAATACCGCCTCTTGAAGTGTAATATACAGGAGAGAACTTGAATTTGGAGGTCATTCTCTTGTTTGGTGGTTGTTAATGGTTATGATAAGTGTGTGTTTAACTTTCTCTGCTTTGATAATTTCAATATAGAACTCTGTTGACTACTCTTAGATCATAAACAAGCGGTGTTATCGTAATAAACGGAATAAACGGGGACGCTGGAAAACTCTCAAATAGAATAAGCAAGTCCGTCAAAATAAGTGGGGGAGGGGTTGGAAATTCCTCTGAATTTGTTCCAATCTGTTTTTATACAATGCCCCATAAAATTCCGAAAATGCTGCTACTTCATTATTTGGTCATGAGTACAACAATCGTAAGTCTACAGTATTGCTTACGCGTTGTGGTTTAGAAAATTCAAACTCAGTAACTTAACTTCTTTGCACGTTCATCTCAGATAATTGAAAATTTATTAATAAGCGGAGGATCCATTTAAGGGTGGAGAGTCGGAACTTTTTCCCATAAAAGTAAGTGGAGGACCGATTATTAGGAAACTAAGAGCACTCGCTTGTCTTATACATTAAGGAACTTTGCACTCCAGGAGAACTGAACTGTTTGACTATGCAGTCATGATATAAGATATAGCAAGATTACATCATTAGTACAAGCAAGAATGAAGCAAATGGCATTAGCCATTTCCATAGAAGTTCTTGATTCAAGTGGAATTTGTACACTTACAGCCCGATCAATCTGTTGGCAAACCTTCGCAGAACACTGTTCGCCAACCTACCATCATCCCTATATGGGTAGTATGGGATCTGCCTTCTGTCGTCCATTCCTCGTCTCTATAATTAAGTTATACAGATAGTTACGTCATATGTGCAGTTCTAAGTATAAGGATGTAAGTAAAATATCTAATATCAAAACTCCTATCCACTAAATACGTATTTTTCCTTTTCACTTATTTTGTCCTGATTTAAAGAAGATATTGAATACAGATAGAAAACAAAAAAAAGTGAATTATTTCAAAGAAGTTTATTTGTTAACTGTAAAAGCAACTGCTAATGTTGGCCACATCCTTTCATCACAATGTAGAAATTTGTTACTCTCTCAATTCTTTTTCATTTATTTTTCTCCTAGAGTATTATAAAGATGAGTAGCCATCTATCTGTAATAGGCAATACTAATTCTGCTGTTCAAACATACGGAGAGTTAGTTAATCTGAGTAAAGTTTTAGAAAAAAGGAGCTTTGTGATTACTTTTAAGTTTACTTCAAGATCTATATCATTCCAAACCATTTTTTTGTATCCTCTCAACAGTAGCTGGCTAGCACCTGCACTTCCATGGGAAAAAAGACTTCTAGTCGTTATATTTGATTGCAGCAATGTTGGAGTTCCATATACATTCACAGGTAGCAATCCACGGCAATGATACTGCAAGATTTGATGCAAGGGGTGAAGTTTTGATAAGTGCCTGTGCATTGAAATACATATAGGTTCCATTTTGAAGTGTGTCTTTAACAGGTGTTCAATCACTGAACTATAGAACATGTCACTTATCTGCAGCTCTGCCTTTGAATTTGCCCATTGGAGTCCATCTCTTGGTGTATAAACACGCCCAACTAGTTTTCGAAAAGAAAGCATTCATTTTTACATAGGTCTGTCACGAATCAGTTTGACTGAAGCTATTTACCTAACTGTCATACCTGGCAGACATTCCTACAGTTTTGGAGGAAGCAAATTTTATATGTAATCTAGTATTGAACTGAGTTTTAAAATACACTAAAACGAATATTTCATACAATGAACACCGCATTCTCATTCGTTGAAGATTTCATCGGAACATTGTAAGCGCATGTTAACAGAATATTTCAGTTAAGGATCAAGAGCGATGCGGCACATTGTAATCAATGCCTTGTATAAGTAATGGTTTTACGTAGGCATTCATCCAGCTCATGAAATATGCCAAATTTTCATACAATTTGCACTCTTTATGTGCAAAAGTCGCTTTGCTTCAATACATACATAGTAAATCTCGCTCTCAAATTTTTCCAATGCAGATTCCAAAATAGGGACTTGATAAATCCATATGAGTTAAAAATTTGAATGAGGGTTGCAGTAATTTCAAGTTCGAAGAGGTTTCAACAATTATGCATCATTTTCAGTATTTTGTGATATGTGCTTACAATTACAAAATGTATTAACACTGTGGGTGAATTATTCTTTTGCTAATAAGTTTAAGTCTACTTACACATTTACCAATAGTGAAACATAAGCATAAAAGAAAATACGCTTTCAAAATTCCTTTCTTGTGAATGATCATGTTTTATGTAAAGGAAAACGCAGTGAAATTTAAACAATTATTGATACCTTTTGTGGGTTTATTCTGTATGGCGACTGGCCTCAATCTCTTTTCAGGATCAACAGCAAACAGTGCAATCTGGGCTGGGTTGTTCTGCATTGTTCTACCTGGATTATACTTTGCTAAGAAGTCCGGCATATATTTAATGCCATCCATTTCTGGGTACTCAACCACATATACCTTGTTCTGTTCTATGGACTGGAAAATATTTTTGAGTGTTAAAAGTATTTTAGTATACTCGTAGATTTTAGTATACTCCCATTGAAAGGAGAAGTCAGAGTCGATGTCATTTGCAAGCCATTACTTTTCTCTAGCATGGCTATTCATCTTTATTTTACTTTTTGAGTAAACTTCAATTTTTGCTAATGGCAGCTAGTACTCTAACGGTTTCGTTGCTTTAGCTTCTTATATGTCTCAACTTGCTCTTACAACCCAACTAGATGTCATGAAGCAGACTAGACTTCAATTCTAAAAGTTGTCAGCAACCTCCACGCTGTCTCATCCTTCAAACATTCACCTAGCATTTGGTAGTTCATGTAACATAGAACTCGAATGATGTATTGTATTGATTATATAACACCTTTTGACTAGATCTCCGAAGACTTTGCACTTCATTTAGCCTGGATAGTTTACTATTGCCGAGACATCAAGTACTTGGTACACAATACGTCTTCCACCTGCTCTGTGATCTACCTATTGATACACCATGTTATACAATGTAATAAAGTATACCTCCTCAATCCAGTCATCTTTTGTTATCGCAGTAATAGCATCTTTCCAATCGAATTCCTGGTTTAGTCGAGTCATTAGATCATCATATTTGGTTCCCGATTCACCTGCAATAATGTTAAAGGAAGACACTTAGTAAGATTTACATGATGAATCGATCAAGCTAAGCATAGTGGCAATATAATGTGCTTCTATTACTTGTAGCACATTCGGAAACTATACGCAATCATAACTTCTCTAACAAACTATCTGGTTCTAAAACATTTGCAAAGTTTTCATTTGCATTCATCCACTCCATGGATAGGATCTATTCAGATTTCCTTAAAGTATACAAAAGAAGTTGGAGACTCTTTTCAATTAGGTATATTTAGCAACATTGCGCAATACTCTTGCTTGCATACTTTGCTTGAAGATTGTAATACTTTCTATGAGATGCAATATGTAAAATAAAACAAATATTCAGCCACAGCGAGATTTGTTCATATCTTTTAAATAGGGAATACATATAGAACTACTTATGTTTTTATCTAGATTAAGCTAGTAAGCAAGTTGGTATGTAAGTGAGCTAGTAGATAAGTAAGAATGTAACTAAAGCTTATTGTCCTTTGTTCATTCCATCCTAATAGCTGGCTATTCTTCACTCACCGACGGTCGACCAAAGTTAACTTTATATCATTCTATTGTCAAAACATATTGTTATTTATGCATACTTAAAACCCATGACATCATTTTCATACATGCATTTTTGCCGCATGTGAGGAGGGGCGCTTGCTATAAGATACGAATACCATGCATCCCCCTGCCATAGATTAAAACAGGAATCATATCTCATTGATAGCAAATTCTATGATGTTGGTACCAATAAAGTACAGTTCTGTAAAGTAAATAGTGATATGCATATGATGCACATACCTTCAAGACAAACTTTTTTGATTGCCATAGGATTTAAACCAGCCAATCGTAGCTGCACAAAATAATCATCTTCCATGAATCTCTCATCCTTTTCCAAGTTGATAAAATATCGATACGAACTGCTGGCATACTTAATGTGCTTATCACCATTTGCTCCTTTCTGTAAATGAATTGACATGCAATAGTACTAGCTACAAATATAAGCAAAGCAGCTGTGTTGTTCTTAAGCTCACCATGCCCTACTGTGTTTATGTGCATTATTCTTCACTTAGTGTTAGTTGACTATGTTCTGCTTATAGTCGAAAGGTCTGTAGATATAAAAAGAGGTTGAAAGAAATCGCTGGTATAATACTGGTGCTACTTTATAAAGAAACATGGTTGCTTAAAGAAAGAGAAAATGGATCCGGGAGACTACTGAATTACAGATACTGGACAGAGTATTAAGGGTGACAAGATTGGACAGGCTGCAAGAGATTAGACATGCCAATATGGAAATCACGACTGAAATGGTTCGGCCATCTGTTCCGTATACAGGTTGGTTATGCTGTAAAGCAGATAAGGAATACGAAGGTGGCCCGGAATTAACCAGCCGAGAAACCACTAAAAGCTAAACAGAAACATGAGTGAAGGCGTGTAAATTACAAGACTAAAAAAGTCTGTTGCAGCAGATCAGTTATTTTACAGGATAATGTTACAGAAGCTCTGTCATGGCAGAATGGCTGGAAGAGGACAAAGATTATTATAGCGATAATAATGATTATTTCTGATGATGCTGATGCTGATGCCGATGCCGATGCCGATGCCGATGCCGATGCCGATGCCGATGCCGATGCCGATGCCGATGCCGATGCCGATGCCGATGCCGATGCCGATGCCGATGCCGATGCCGATGCTGATGCTGATGCTGATGATGATGCTGATGCTGATGTTGATGTTGATGCTGGTGCTGATGTTGATGCTGATGTTGATGCTGATGCTGATGTTGATGTTGATGTTGATGCTGATGTTGATGCTGATGTTGATGTTGATGGTGATGATGATGATGCTGATGCTGATGTTGATGTTGATGCTGATGCTGATGTTGATGCTGATGCTGTTGTTGATGCTGATGTTGATGCTGATGTTGATGGTGATGATGATGATAATGATGATGATGATAATAATAATACCGATGATGATGATTTTAATGATGATGATGATGATGCTGATGATGATGGCGATTATGATGATGATGCTGATTATTATTATTAGTAGTAGTATGATTATAATGATTATGATGAGTATAGTAATGCACATTTTAATCATACCCGCATACCGGGTGAGTGGCCAAGTGGTTTGAGCGCTTGACTGCTGAGTAAAACATCGATGGTTCGAGTCAAACCCTTGAGTCGTACACGGGATGCTCGCCCACTGTCCACCCAGCAGCAAATGGTAACCTAGTGACAACACTAGGGAAGTTAAAGAAGACGAGGAACGGAACTGGTCACCCTACCTCACTATGTCAACGGCTCAGGATAAGTGTCCCCTCTAATGAGCACTCCATTCAAGCTACGGAATCGTGCATGGGGCTCACCTTTACCTTTACCCACATGACCACAGCGAATAATGCAGTAATAATGTGATAATATAATGTTGAATTATTCATAGGCTAACCTTCCCTCGTCAACCTTGACAGTGTATTATATGGCGTTATTAAACACTTTTCCCCCTATAGTCACATTGAAACTGACTCATTGCTAGCTATAGTGACGTCTTTCAGACTTACAGCGATTAAGTTAGGCAATATTGAACATCTCTATTTACCATTACACTGTCTCTGAAGTCCTTCACCAGTTTATTATAATCATCATAGCTGGAAAGGACAGACTTGGCATATTTCATCTTCGTAGCATTGAACGCCATACCCCTTGCATTTCCAAGCACTTTAAAGTACAAGTAGAACCATTTGCTATGAAAGCTATCTTTACTGAGGTAACCAAGAGCGGTCTTCTTTGGTTGATCAAGATGGGGAAATGGATAAATGTTCTGTGGTCCGGACATTTTATAAAATATTCGGTTCTTTGCTAATTCCTTTCCACGCACACTCTGACATACTTTGCTACTTCTTTGAGGAACTCCCACGAAGCACATCGCCTCTAAAAAATTGAAATGCGCAAAGTCTTTTGATACTTGAATTTCACGATTCAATTCTATTTAAGCATTCAATTCTATACCAGCTCTAATATAGTATTCTGAGCTCATTTCGATTATACAAACCTACTTTAGATGTAGCTATTGATTAGCTATGCATAAATCAATGCTTGATATTCCGTTACTTCTATAATCTCAGCTACTTATCCCTTTGGTTTTCAGTAAATAACATCAAAACAGTAGCATGCAGGCGCAGCATGATAAATACTTCTTCTGAAAACTAATTCATTCTAAATATTATATTTCCTGCTTATTTCCATATGATGTCTCGCGGAAAATAAATAAATGCATTTTAACCAAGAAATGACAGAAAGAGACAGCTGCTGTAGGAAGATCTCTTTCCATATGCTAATCACTCCTCTAGTGCAACATTGTGCACTCTTGAAACAGTTGAACGATGCTTGTAAAAGGAGAGGTTCCTTTTATTTCATACAGTTAAGAAAAGACAGTGTAGCTTTTAAGAAGTGAAACTCTGCAAGTTGATAGTTCTTCCATCACAATATTTTCTCAGTATCTCTCTATCTTGGCAGCTTCCTAGGAGCGTATCTTAAAACTATAATTGATTGTTTATGATAGCCTAGAGGAAAACAGCAGAAGCATAGCTGAACCCCACCTACAGTTGACTTGTGGCCTAGTCTAGTTTGTAACTTCATTCCTTGCCTCTGGCTGATACTATGGCTTATCTTGATGCAATGTTAGCACACGTGAGTGATATGTCTTGATAAGTAATTGAGACAAGGCAATTTCTATGCTGGCTAGTCCCTCACGATTCTGACTACTTTTTTAAAAGTAGGTTTTGGTATTTAGAGTTTGAATGCAAGCTAAATTCAATACTAATGAGAATTCCACATACTTTTCTTGCCTTGCTTGCTAGTAGTTGTGCTGACCCCTATGAATCTAAGAAAGAGAATTACATGTACAAATTATCATCCATGAAGTGATTGGTAATGGAACTCAGATTTACATGTTTAGCACTTTTGATTGATGCATGTACCTTTGATGTGAAATATTGCGTGATTGTGTGTTTATGACTTGTAATGTATGTGTGCAATTGACCCTGTGAATCTGTAATTTTGTCAATTTTAGGTGATGTCTCTATAATGGTCTGTTATAGTTGTGTTTGTCTCCGTATCCTGTAATTAATATTATGGTTACGTGTAGTAGACTTAGAGCCATGTATTCCGTTATGAATCAGAGTTCTTCACTACAGCATGAAAAAGTGGCACCGCTTTTTCGTGCTGTAGTGAAGTTCTGTAGTACCAACAGATTTACACGAATCAGAGTTCAAACAGCAACACGTCTCTTTCTTCAAGTCAACTGTGCGTTAAAAATTGGTGACATGAGACCATTACTGGTGCCATAGCCTCTACAGTCGTTCCTGATCGCTTTCATTTTGGTAGCCTTGAACATTTGACCGTTGTTCTGCCGCCAATGCTGGAATTACGCTTCTAGACGAATTCTCTGTCTTTTTACAAGACCTCGCTGCCACCTTTTATAACTCACTGAAGGATGGGGATTAGGGTGCATATGAACACTTAACAGCCAGTTTGCATCGTAGCTTTATGCCCTCTATCAACCGCCAACAGCATTTCAAGGATTTCCATGCTCAAGGATTGCACCCATTCGAGAGTCCCCCGCTCTTCATGTGGCGTCTCAAAAGACATTTTGCGCACTGTTGAGCCTGATCTCAGTGCTGATGCTGTCGATGCCTTACTCCACCTTCAATTCATGTGCGGTCTTCCACAGCATTTACGGTTGATATGGCATATACCAATCGTCTATATTTTTAATAAGTAGGTAATTGTGGAATGGAATTTTCTGTAGGCGGATTGACCCTGATGCAGGAGACCGTTGCCATTGAGATATCAGTAAAGCTGGTTGAAAACCAACTTTTCACAAAGCCAGGCTACCTCAGGAAGAACAGAAAAGCACTAACTATGGCTCTGATACTTCAAGCAGCTTTCTAATACAAAGTTTAGGCTGAAAGACCATTGATGAACTTCTCTCATTGTATTTCAAAGTCATGGTCTTCCAGCCTTTACATATTCAGGCTCCACAATATTTATATAGTCTTTCTCAATAAACTCTGAGTGTACTTCACTGAACCTGAGAAACACGGCAAAAAGGGTACCAATGACCTCCTCCCAAAGTGGAAAAAATGCTCTTCATATCGTGGTACTAAATTACGGAATAATCTTACAAAAGAAGCTAAATAGGCACGCTCCCTATGTAGTTTTAAAGAACAGATTTGATTTTGGCAAATTTCTATATTCTCTTTACTTTTTACCATTTACTTTCTGCTACTGCTGTTAGTAAGTTTCTACTTTTGTATGTATTTAGATGGAGGACTTTTTGAAAATCAGCTTTAAGGCCGAAGGGTATCCCTCCTTAAATATCTGAAATGAACAAATGCAGTGAAACTCCTGGAATTCGACCCGACACAAGATCTAGACAAAATGGTTCAAAATTGTTCCATGCTCTTGTCATCTTGCCTAAGTGCAAAGCCGCTTGTTCGGTCACTATTGAAGAGCCCTTGCGACAATCTACGCCTGCTGGCCCTGATGAGGAACGTCTAACCCGCTTAATTGCAAGGTGTATAACCTGGCGGCTAATTGCCGTCATCTCGTTGTAGTTGTTGGTCGCAGTTCAGCCACAGCCCGTCATTGTTTTCATTATTATTATTATTATTATTATTAACGAATCTTTATACAGGATTTTTCTACAGCATATCATATTTACACTAGGTACATATATATACTGTTATCACAGAAGTCCTGTTAAATAAATCAAAAAAGAAGGAAAATAAATCTAAGTGCCATAAGTTATAAGTAAGTGTTAAAATACTAATTTAATTACTTTTTAAAAGTTCTAAAGTCAGTTTCTTTCCTTGTGTTTTCGGGAAGTTCATTAAAAACTATAGCTCCTTGGTAATAGGTCGATTTCCGCTCTGCTTCCAACTTTATTTTAGGGATTTCTAATTTCGTTCCATTGCATCTTGTATTTGCGGTTGTTTTTCGTATCATGTAGTACTCCTTAAATTCACTACACATATCTTCATTATGTAGGCACTTGTGTACGAAGGTGCATAGTTGCTTCTTTTTGATGGATTCAGTTTTTGGCATTGTTTCGCTATTGCCAATTATCAATTGGGCTCTATCCTCAACTTTTTCGATTTTGCTCTTTATATGGGGTGGAGTTGAACCATAGAGTGACAGTGACCCATAAGTAAGAACAGGGACAATCATGGCCAGATATATCAGTTTGATTGTGGAGAGCTATGCCACGTTGTGTGTTTATGTGTCCTTCGTCGTGGAGAAAAGCGATGCACAGCATATGGTGGTTGGTTACACAAGCCCGATGTTTGTGCCAGCAACCTGTGTTCCTGCGACGAGGATCAAGACGACGAACAAGTGCCCTATATGGACAATAAAAATTCTTCTAATTGTAAATCACTTTTTGTAAACGTCAGCTGTGTACATTACCTCAATGACATCAGAAACTTGCCCTAGTATTCATCGACAACAATTTGCCTTTCTTATGTATGCTTCATCACCAAACTGAGACTCGATTTCACGCAATGGACGCACAGGGCATCGGAAAAGAATCATACTGAAGTATTGTTGTTCATGTGCTTTGGGGAATGTACTGGAGCGTATTCAGGATAACATGATTAGACTCGCGACCAACTATTTGGAATGGAATCTAGGTGACATGCTGGTCGCACTTGAAAAGGAGCTGGATGTGTTGGAGGGACGTCTTCCTGTATTCAATCAAGTCAATATTGGTGGAAGATGACTGGAGTAATACAGGCCCAGAGATATGTCCGCAACTGCATCCGCATTGACAGTAATACGAAATGAAAAGGAAAAGTTTGCCATTTGTTTGGGGATCATAGTTTCAAAGGCTGTGAAAAGATCAGAGACCCAGGTGCACGTAAGAAAATCCTTATAAGATACGCCATTGTTTTAGTTGTTTTAAGCGAGGCCATCGGTATTACAAATGTAGATGTAAAGTTAAATACAGCCAATGCAATGGGGATCATCATTGTGCAATTCAATGGGGATCATCATTTGCGTTAGGGCCACTGCAAAGCTATTGAAGAGTTCCTTAATTCTACCGCGTTAGCTGCTTTACATCCCAATATCGCTTCTTGGGTTGGTAATACAAATTCAGGGGGTAAAGTAGCCTTGCAAACAGAACTTGCTATGGGGAATGGTAAAAGAGAGCAGAAAGTACGGGTGTTGTTTAACAAGGGTAGTTATAAGATATTCATCACAACAGCAGCTGTGCATAGGCTAGGAATGGAGCCAGTGAGATAGGGACGTACTGGAATAAAGGCATTTGGATATTGAAATGGCGTGTAGAGATGTGGTTGAGTTGACGTTGGGATGAGGTAATGGAGGGAGACATGTGTCTATAGAAGCATGCATAGTTGATGACATTTCTTCTATCCAGAATTTTTGTGTAGAGTTGGTTAAAAGGAATATTCATATTTGCAGAACATTTGGTTTCCACATATTTGCAGGGAGATCAACCTGCTAAAAGTTTAATGTTTGATTGGTTTTGACTACCTGTGGGGCTTTCAAGAGGGAAGGCCATTCTATACTAGGGAGAGGACACGTGAACCTGTGGCAATTAAGACAGTTCTGGGGTGGGTACTATCAGGGTCACAAGTAAGGACTCTGCTTCTGCTAGTTTTTGTGATGTGCTTTTTGCAAATGCTAGCAAAAGAACTCAGTGTACCATGATCTATCTTGCATGTAAAACTAGTGAGGGGTTTATACTACACTTATGAGTGCAAAAATAAGAGTGGCTCCACTATAAACCCTCAAGCATACCACGTTTGGAACTAATGGTGGCCTGAGTATGGAATACCTTAATGAAGACTTTGATTGAAGCATTAGGTGAAGAGATTACCATAGTAGCTATAAGATACTGGCTGGGCAGCAAGACTGCTCTCCATTGGATTCATAACAATGGAAGCAGTTTGTCCAGCACATGGTTAGCAAAATCTTGCACCAATCCAGAAAACATGAATGAGGACATGTATCAGGGCTTCAGGATCCTGCAGACATAGGATCCAGGGGAGTTGATGCTAGTTATTTGAAGGGTTTTCAGCTTTGGTGGAAAGATCCCAAATGGCTTAGTATGGGAAAGGGCTACTGGCTTCCTAAATTTGCACCTGAAAGCTCAATTGAGGTTGCCAGTGAAAGAAGGAGGGTAGATGTAATGTTGGTTGTGCAAGAAGATCCTATGGGAATAGGTAGTGTGATAGAAATAGCTAGAAACAGCAATTTGATTAATTATTTTGAGTCACTGCATACTTACTAAGATTTATAGACAAGGTAGGGAAAAAACGAATACCAAGCTAAGGAAAGAGGAGAGTAAACGAGAGGAGCTAGGGAGGAGGAATGCAAGGAGTTTGTGTTCTATCACTTGATACAGTAAAACCCATTGACCACATTGGAAATAGTTAAAATTGTGATACCTGTGGAGGATGGATTATTTTTACGACCCTAAAACAACTTAGAATTTGTGAATACGGCCCCTGCACTGAAAAGCTTGCCCACCCCTGATCTACGGGCAGGTGAACCTATGGGCGGTAGGGGAAGAACCACAAGAACTCCGTATAGCTGAGAATTCCCCTATTTTTGCAGACTGTATGTGTTAATACAAAATTGCTAAGTACTAGTCTTGCTGCAAGAGAATATCTTCTGTACATAGCAGTTTCTATAATATTCGACCAGGCAACATTGCATTTTCCCAATATCTGCTCTTCATGCGGAACATTATCAAGACGATGAGAGGCAGAGGAATATCGAAAGTCAATTGATGCTCCAATCTCTATCAGTTAATCTCAAATGACAAATGAGAAAGAAATGCCGAATGATGATAATTATTAAGAAGTATAAAGCAACACAAATGTAAAATATCAATCGCAATTAACATTTCTACGTGTTTGAAAATAACGATTATAAGTCAGAAAACGTTTGCCAGTCGCTCCCAACAAAAGTTTTTCAGAGTAGCTTACTTCCGTTCAAAACGTGTGTGGACACTTTCGAATGGGTTGCGAATTCTTTGTAAGAGAAATTTTGCTTACCAACTTCAAAAGCAGTTTTCATGAAAACTCCCTTATCAATTGTCCCTAAACTTTACTTGAAGCTTCTTCAGTCTTTCGGACTACTTGTTAGCGAAAAAGTTTGAAATTATCAACAAGCAAGCAAACGCTATAAAAGATTTCTTTGTCAAGATGGTAGCAATTGAAACGAAAGAGCTAACTTACGAACAGAAGTTGGAACTGGTGTTTTATCATTATAACGGAAAGAGTTATCATAGACTTTTAAACATCAATGAATACTTGAAGTCTGCTTATATCTACTACTGCAGAAACTTGGGAAAGGCAACACAAGTAGAAAGCTTGCCAAGGTCAGTTTGCCAAGAACTTTCTCCATGTCATAGGTTATATACTATCGCATCTTTGAGGTCGGTTGACTTGTGTAGGAATTGCAGCGCAGAGGCTCCTTATTTCAACAAAACAGAACAATAGCTGAAAGCTCAGAAATTTTGCAACATTTCATTGCTTTTTATCGATTTTGGAAAGGTTTTACAAAAGAGTACAAACCAAAGGACTCGACAGCCTGAATTCGTTTTCATCTTCAAAGGGGCAGTCAATCGTCTGACCTCAGCAATTTTTTCATGCTGCTTATTTTCTCCAAAGCTTTTGTAGTCATCAACTGCAGCAAACTTCAGGTACTCAGTAATGTTTAAAAGTCTATGATAGCTCTTTCCTTTATAATGATAAAACACCAGTTCCAACTTCTGTTCGTAAGTTAGCTCTTTCGTTTCAATTGCTACCATCTTGACAAAGAAATCTTTATAGCGTTTGCTTGCTTGTTGATAATTTCAAACTTTTTCGCTAACAAGTAGTCCGAAAGACTGAAGAAAGTTCAAGTAAAGTTTAGGGACAATTGATAAGGGAGCTTTTATGAAAACCTGCTTTTGAAGTTTGTAAACAAAACTTCTCTCAAAAAGAATTCGCAAACCACTTTCGAAAGTGTCCACATACTTTTTGAACGGCAGCGTATGAGGGCCCTCCTCCAGTGTGAACAGTGCATCAGAATAGACAATCAATACTTACATCGAGGTGAAGTATACAAAGCAAAGCAATATGGTAACGAACTTAATCTCCATCTTACAGTTATCAGTTGCTAGCGAACAAACCTAGAACAAAAGAATGAATTTGTGATAAATAAACACTTTCGATAGAAGTAAAAGACAACGTCACATATATTTATGTAGAAAAATCCGATAGCAGTATATGTGAATCTTAACGGTAGCGTCATAGTGAAATTGAATATTCCCTTCAACTCACTTTAATTCCTTGATAGAAGAACTGTCACGGCTATACACTTGATTGCACTGAAAGTCAGGTCTTCTTTATTATCACGGGATACTAGAACCTTCAGATTCAATTCATCTCAATGGTTCATAATAAAGGGGGAAACTATTTTGTTTGTCACAATACTATCAAAAGGTGGCTTCCTTTCAATCTGTTCAAAACGGTATCGCTGCTATGCAACGAAATAAATGGCACAAAACATTCTAAATCATTGAATGTGAAAGAAGCGTTCTTTGACATCAAATGCATTGGCATTTACCGAATATGTTTGTGACTTTACTCACGCTCACTAGTACTTCACTCTGTTACCTACATAATGAAACCATAGAATGTGACTATGATGAGACTTTGTTAACTTTGTTTATTCTTAATCTTAATTGTTATGTGCATAATAAGGCGTTATGAACTTTGTTTAATCTTCTTATTTCATGTCCAGTGCGAGAGAGCAAGAGGGGAATGTATTGAGCCAATCAGCTGATTTGTTTACACCCTCACTTGCCAATCAAAATGCGTAAAAGACAATAGAGAGCGAAGAGAAAATTATGCTTGATCAGTTTCAGAAACAAAATGCCTCATAGTCTTTTGCTGTATATGAATACACCTCTCAAAAGAGCTGGTGTTGCATGTGATATTTCTCTTTTTCGGGTAGACTTTTACATTTTCAAGTAGCAGGAAGATTTTTCTAAAATTTTATCGCCGCTTTCTTTTCAAAACAGTATTGCAAAAACAGGAGATATGAGGTCCTAGTACAAACACAAAGTACACTTTTGAAACCCGCTTAAGCTTTGTTAACAGACTCTTGACTTTTCACTCGTTAAAGATGATGAAGAAAATGGCAAACCAGTAACCCCTTCGAAGATTTTTCCACAAAGTCGTGCGAACTTATAATTCCAATTGCGCACATGCCCTACTTTGTTAAGTAGCCTATTCAAACCTATGTTCTCGAGAGTGCTCAGTCAGCAACACACGGAAAAATGGAGAAAGCGAGCGAAGTTTAGTGAAAATTTAAACATGCTTAGTTTCTTTTAAAGCTCTTGACTGCACTAATGTATTATTGCAACCCTCCTAGAAACACAGGGCATATCCCCAATAAATTACCATTCCAAAGCTCTCGATGATTAGATTGATTTGGACCTTCGTTCACCCTGTAGCCAATACGTCGAAGAGCTATCCCCAACAAAAGGACTTAACGCCAACGAGCTTGAGCGCCACGCTTTCTTAGGTGGGATACGGGAAACGGATAGGGTTAGGAGGTAACACTCAAATTACCTCAAACTGGTACACTAATCGCTATTTCATTTCATATCATGTTTATAGTAATATTCCATCCTGATAGCTTGTGACTGCTACAATGCGAGCCAAAACCCGTAGCAACTAACTCTCAGAGACTTTCAACAATGGGATAAGTTATGGTATTATCGTAACCTGTTCCTCGAGAGCAATCGAACAATTTACAGTGTATTGGGATAGGCCCTCCATTTACCGAACAGGTACACATCTGCACTAAAGACTGTGCGTACACACCTGCACTAAAGACTGTGCGTACACATCTGCACTAAAGACTGTGCAAGCGCTCTCGACTTCTCACACTACAATAATTCGAACGTTGTTACAGATTAGAGAACTTTTTAATTGGGCTTTACATTAATTTTAACCTCAACGTTGAGGCTTATGAGCTCGTCAAAACTGCATTTGAAATAATGTGGCTATTCTCTTTAGACATACTTATAGCTACAATTGACTCATATAGATATAGATTGGAAGGCAATGGCCAACTTTATCATTTCATATGAGCTATGCGACATTAAGATATTTTGAGGTTAAGAATTCTTGCAACACTGGAAAAATTGTCAATCCTTTGCCATGTGTTCTATAGCTGTAGCGTCTTCTTTGAACTTTGTCCTTAAGTCAATCAACGATAACATAACACTTATGGCGCTCAAGGGAGCAATTTGCATAGGAAGAGTGGCAAGGATAGTATTTACTTAAAATACCTTGTCCCAAGGGTGCCAGGCAAAAACGTTTGATTTCCGTATTTGACCCCAAGATTAACAAGGCTTGTCACAAATTCAACATTCGAATGTTCATTGAATACACATGACCTTTCCCTGTTCTTAAAGAGGAATACTATGCTATGCTGTTAACGTCTTGAAATGAGAAAGCTTAGCTTCTTACAACCATCCATGGTAAACACCTAAATTTCTGAAATGCAAAGTCAAGATACCTCTTCGCTTCGATTACATACTCTATCTACAATTGAAGTGTATTCAGTTAAATAGGTAGAAGTAACGATTAGTCCAACGTAAGTTCCGGGCGTTGGGTAGTGCCTGTTAGTGAGTACAATTATCCTGAGCCGTCTGGATAATGAGAATGCGGTAGGGTGATCACTTCCTTTTCTAGCCCCCTTCAACTCCCCAATGTTGCCATTAGGCGCTCATTGACTGCTTGGCGGACAGTGAGCGAGCATTCAAACTATGATCCGAGGCTTCGGCTTGAACCATCGATGCTCCGCTCAGTAATCAAACTCCCTCGCTCACATTAATTGGAATAGTAAATAGAAATTACCAATGATATTACAAGTGAGTTGCATGTCCAAACATTCCCATGAAGTAGAGCTCTACACACAAGTATATATAATCTGAGAGAATGAGGAGATCCAAAATTTAATGAAAAAAGGGCCAGGCACAAGTATATCAAGAAATTCATGTTAAACTAGAAAAAGTACACTTCAGTGGTAAAAGAATGTGGATCAATCAAAATTACAAAATATCAAAGTTACAAGGTATCTGTGGTAGTATATCCAACAAACCTCATGGAAACACACACGACGCAACGAACTCATAACGACACCGAAGTATTGAAATATTGTAGTCAGCAATACAGAACATCAAATATTAGAATAAATGATTTTGTAAGTTAAAAAGGAATGAAAATAATAGCAATTGTAATAATGAATGGAATCTTGCACAGATTTTTCCATATACAAATTTGCTAAAATTTCCAATTCATGCTTGCAACTGGAATATCACAACGCAGTATCAACATGGCAGAAGTACTGACACAAGAAGGTTCTTGCAATCTTGTCTCTACATTATTGGAATTTGAATTGTATATCTATTCTAGTGACATGATTGTAGTAGCTTTCTAGCTGTATTGTAAGTACACCCTATTTTTCACCCTATTGCTGCTATTTCAGATCAGCATGAATAACGCTGCATTAGAATTCAGTTTCATCGTGTTTGAGCTTAACGATATGATGAATGAAAGAATATAGTGACTATACCAGTAATGAAAATATCAGGATGCAGAATTATATCATCAACATGTTCTAATGAAAGTTACAGATTAATTGAGCATTTTTATGAATTGTTATAACCGTAGCTCAATTAAGTTCGAATAAGCTTTGTCGAGCTAGTGTGTTAAGCCTCTCTCTGACTTAAAATGCCTTTGAAATGCCAATATGTCAAACATTACAATATTGACAGCACGATAGTTTTAGGTAATACATATATCTGTACTATTTCAGCCCAGCAAGGTCTTCTAAATATTTCCGTTGTTTGTGCTAGGATTTTGAAGCTGGACTAATTCCAAGACTTATGAACAGCCTCAGTTACTTTTCTTGTTCGACTTTTTCATAGACTTCTTTGGGGCATGAAGATAAAGCTCCTAAGTAGTTCCATGTATAACTCAAGAAATACGTGTATGTTGCGTTAAAGGAAGAACTTTGATGATGCTTGTTTTATAAAATTGCTAAATCAGTCTTTTGAATGGCATATCAGCCTTAATATCCAGTTTGAATCGATCTCAAGGTAACGCTATATCTATTGACAAGAGGTTAGCATAGATTACGCAATACTCAACTTAGAAATGTAGGCACTAATTCCGTGAGTTAAAAAGCCAGGTATTATAGAGTGGTGTAACTACATGAGACAGCTGCTGTGCTACCTACACTGCAAATCCAACACTCCAGGTATATGGCCCACCTAATATTATTATCAGCTTAATCCATGGTGGTATTCAAACACCAAATCTACAAGATGAGTCGTAACGAAAGTAATTCGTTGATTTTAACTGCTATTATAGATCCGTAGCGTTGATTTTGCCATTCCAATCATAGATATAACTAATACCTTTATCATTATTCTATTTCCAATAGTCAACAATACTGTAATGACCCAGCCACTATAATGACCCAGACATTATATGACAACAAATACACTTAGACAACACACTCTGTCTATTGGAGTACATACAACTTTCAAGTGCTAATACTATTGGGCATCCAATCTGGCAGCATAAACGGATTAGTTAGCTGTTTTCTTTGAAACCTCTTCCTATTTTCATTGTGAATCAAGCGCCGGGCTCTTGCCATATTTTCTTGTGCCTCTGCAACCACTCGTCGCAGCTTATGACAAGACAGCTCATTCCAATAGTCAAAGAAAGAATCATAATGTAGCGTCCCAAGTCCACTTGACAGTGATGCTTGCAGCTGGAATTAGCAAAATAAGTTATTTTTATTGAAAAATTGAGCTACAATCCTTGCCAAATTTGTTAGAACACCTACTACATTGTCACAGAATTTTCCTCCTCCTCCACCCCTCCCCCTGATTCAAAGTTGAAGTATGACTAGATTGTTCTGCTTTGACAGTTCTTTTCGCTAATGTCTGGTAGATGGTCATTTCCTACATAAAAATCAACATTGTTCATGGGGGGGGGGGAAGGGAAATAGGAACAGGAGAGTTATCCACTGGCAGTGAAACAGGAATAACGTTGTTCTCAAGGATGACTTAACAATTGGCGTTCCAACTAATTTTGGAGAGGATTGCAAGTTTGATATTGCATTTTATGACAGACATTGTTGAACTTTGATCTGCGAATTTTTCTGTCCCAAAGTACAACTGCAAAAGGCTCTGTAAACCTGCATTGACAGTATTGATAGTATTCTATGAAGTCAATAAATTTCCAAGGGAAATTTAGTATTTCCAAGAGTAACATGCATAAAAGTTATGCCACAAATCAAATTTCGTGAGTAAATTTAGTATACACCATTGGCTGGAAGAAAGAAAAGTTATTGATTACTGTAAATCTTCGAATTAGTCCCCGAGGGGTTGTTTACAAAAATGAATTTTTTGATGGGGGCTTATTTGGGGGGCTTTTTTGAGGGGGCATATTTCAAAGTTTCGTATTTTCCTCTAAAGTTGACATAAGGAAGGACATAATTTTCTCAATCAAATATATTAAAAAGATACAAAACAGTATTTCGCAAACGAAATTTATTTGTCAATAAACAATTTCTTCATCGTCATCACTGTCGTTATCAAAGGGAAAAGAAAAAGAGAAGTTGGACTTGTTGTCCCGGCAAATTACAAAGCCACGACAAAGAGCAAGAAAATGGCACAAATTCTTCTTGACCAATTGAATGGAAAAATAAATAAACATGAGTATTTTAAGCTTCTAATTACAACAACTGATATCATTTAAAGAGCTACAGAATGCTTTGTGAAGATCTAACGAAAATTACAGTGTTCTTATCATCACAAAAGTCGTTTTCTTTTTGCTTTTTTGTCTCCAGTAAATGGAAGTCATTCTGTAAAACTATTGTCCTTTGGGGGCTTTCTTGAAGTAAGACATTATTCTGCAATTATTTTTCCACGAATAAGGTCCCATGGGGGCTTATTCGAGGAGGGGGTTTATTCGAGGGAGGGCTTATTCGGAGGTGGGGGCTTTCTCGAGAATTTACGGTACAGCAAAAAGACGGGTACTCAGTTCAATACTTACAAAAGCAGATGTCTGACCAGGAAGAATTTGAATGAAATCTGCATCATACTTTGGGTTTTGAGACTCGTAGAGTTTGGTTGGGAATATAAGAGGGGATTGACCATGTTCAGCAATTGGGAAGGTAAACGTCGCGTGCTGCACAACGATCCACAGTGTTTGTCGGATTAATTTACTAAGCTGTCTTTTTGTTCTTACATATGACGGAAAGCCTCTGATCTGCAAGGAATGAAATCTCTGTGTCTGAGAATATTACAGCAAAGACTTAAACTACTTTTCATGTTAAGAAATACTACTTTTGGAATCTATCTAGGGACATATAGATATGAAAAAGGCAGAAGGGAAATACGACTGCTTAGCGTATTTTGTATTCCCACAGAAAAGACATCTTTTGTAGAACAGGTTGACATCTTTGTCATCTTTACATTTTATGAGAAATCCCGGTTGACCTTGCAATAAAGGGATTTTTACACAACTATTGACGTGTTATAAAATCATGATTTTCATGTCAAGAAGCATAATAAACTTCTGCTTTCACATGACATTGGTACAATTAATCATCTATTACAACAATGATTCCACAGAATTTACTAGAATGTATTTATAACAAAAAGACACTTGGATAAAAATATACATGAACGTATTTTCTTCCATACATAACAGGCCAAAAAAGGGTTTAAAGGCTATTTACTTCAATACCTTGGCTGATAGCTCTCTAATCATGTTTTGCAATTCTTCATCTCTCCGTACCATAGAGTTTCTTCTGTAGAGTCTGCATATGTCAAAAATAGTTAAGAGCAAATTCGATTAGTCAATAAACTTATCGTCTACAAATAATCAAATTCTTCTAGTTTTGATGAGATGCAATTTGAGGAATAAACATTTAAAACAGAGGAAATCATTAACCAAGGCCCTAAAAATTTGTATTTTCAAAGAATAGTAATTGAATAAAGAGAATTTAATGTTTGACGTTGTGCTAAGCAAAAGACAGAAAATTATAGTATTGTTCATACTTGTCAACCAAATTATGTGCAAACTCTTCAAGAACCTCATGGATAATCTCACCATCATCTCTGTATGGGTAATATGGTATTTGCAGTTTATCATCCATTCCTCTTTCCTGTAACAACGTTGTGCGTAAATCATGGGTTAAACTCTTTCAGTATCATTGACTACTTTTCTTAATCATTGCCTCCTTCATTTGAGTATGTCATACATAGCGTGATCAAAACGACTACCCCTTGCACTTGGAACACTTTATCAATGACTTTGCCAAAGTCATACGGTAAGATTTTATTGATTAACTTTGCCTGTAAATGACCAGCACTTCACATACCTGCCAAATCATCATTTTATGTTTTAAATCAACTCCAGTACTTGCAGTAGAGCAGCACGGTTATCGTAATAGACCAAGGGAAATGGCACACAAGAAGGCTGTGGAGGCAGTTCCACTACAAATCTCACCTCTCACAGCAAGGCACTATTGTGTCTATTAACTAGCAGGATAGAAGCAGAACATACTCAGACGAGAATTTCCAACACAATCAGTTAAATGCAGTGATGACTTATTATCGGTTGATTCAAGACATTGAATTCCTAATTAAGTTATTTGACTTTCCTTACCTTAATATTTGCATGCAAATCAATGTCACCCCAAACCATTTTTGGGTATTCTTTACTCACTAATTTAATTGCACCTTGGTTTCCATATCCAAATAGGCTTCTCAGGGTATGGGGATTCTTCAGAAGGGAAACAGTTGCTTGAGCATTCGTAGGCAATAAACCACGACAGTGATATTTCAAAATTTTATGCAATGGGTGTAACGCAGATAAATGCCGATGCAATGCAATGCAGACTGGCTCCATTCTCAAGTGGGTTTTCAGCAAATGTTCCATCACTTGCCCAACAAATCCATCGCTTACTTGTACTTGTGCTTTGCTGATGTTCCAAAGGAGGCCATCTCTTGGCGTGTGTACGTGTCCATCTTAAATTAAATATATATTGGCTGCTGTTTAAGTAGGGGAAATGTGAAATTTAAGCAATGTATGCTGAACATGCCTATAATTATATCATTTTTGTATACCCTGACAACTCTGTCAACTTAACTTCTTCCTTCTTTCATAAAACAGTAGAAGAAACTGCTTTAATTCGAATAAGTTCCTTCCGACACCAAATATGTTTTCTAATGTATACATTACTCTGTGTCCAAGTAGAACTTAAACTGCAACGGGATATTTATGCAAATACATAATTTGTTGCTAGTTTGCTATCGCAATTAACAGTACAAGGAAGCAGGGATACAATACGGAAATTAGCGGTTTAAAACAATGAAGAACTTACACCGAACAATAGACTTTTCAGCGACATAGCATAATCCATTCATTTCCAATCATGAGTCATCACTTTAGATTTTAATATGGATGTTTGATTTCTATATCAGGAGCTTACCTGATGAACTACCGTTCTGAATAGCAACCACCCGGAGGTTCTTTTGAGGATCAACAGCAAATAATGCAATTGGGGGCACATGCGTTTTCATCTTTCGACTGTGTCGATCATTAGAAAGCATGTCTGGCATCATTGTGAGGTCATGAAGCATTGGAAATTCAACCACATATACCTTCTTCTTGTAAATTGACTGTCAAATAATACAAATATGTATATATACAAGCATGCAACACACACACACACACACACACACACACACACACACACACATACACACACACACACACACACTATATATATATATATATATATATATATATATATATATATATATATATATATTGAGTTTCTCAAGTTTTGTAAAAGAACAAACTTTGAAACAAGATTTATATTGTTCTGTGCAAAAATACACATAATTTTTAAGCAGTGTTATCAAAGTGTATATGGGCAATGACTGGGCACAGTAGGGATACCAAATTACACCAGAATGGAACAGTTTTTAATGCAGAAGCATGATACTCTGGCATTTCAGGGTGAAAATGTTTCAGGACTAGTATTCAAAGTGAATTTTTGTAACATGGCTATTTTGCAACATTTTTTGTAGCAGGACGTTTAAAGCGAAATGGTTTTAGTTCGGGAAGCAGTTTCAGGTGAGTTGATCGTGGGGATTCTACATGTCATTTGGAATACGTTGGACTATAACATAACATAAGAATAATAATTATCTAACAACATTTATGGGTATATATAAAATATTATGATAGTAGGCATTACTAAAAAGCCAAATTTAAGGCCTATGTTCTTGTCTAAACAAAGAAAATGGAAGCTTACTAGAATTATATTAACATTGGCATTGCAAAATATCACTCACCTGAAACTGTCTTGCGATCCAAGATGATATTATTCTGACTGGAGTTTACCAGTTCAGAAAATGTTTTACTACTTGTATCATGAGGCCCCACAAATTCTGTTTCTAGAAGCAGTGAAATATCGCACTTTCTTGAGAAAATGGGTTTTCTACACTGTTTAGTTAAGCCACCTTCAACTAATAAATGCCCAAACATTTAACAGTTCTCCTTTAGTACAATTCCTAATATTTCTGTCAAAATATCTCAGATATACTATCAAAGTAGTTTCACTTCAAAACTCAGGAAACTAAGAATATTTGTTCACCATTAAATATGGCGAGTGAATGCCATAAAAATAACTTGTTTGAGTTTGATGGTAAGGTGTACAAGCAGAAGTTAGGAAAAGCCATAGACATAAAAGTCGCTCCAGCATATGATAACTTGTTTATGTCTAGTTTAGTGGAAGAGATGTTGAGCAGAAGTGAGATTAGACCATGGATTTGGTACAGGTATATAGACGATGTTTTTGTTATATGGACACATGGGGAGGGGAGGTTAGCTAGTTTTTTAGAACATATCAATAGTTATCATTGGACAATAGAGTTTACCACGGAGATGTCACATGATAGAATTAGTTATTTAGAAGTTTTAGTGATCAGAAACGGATGTGTCCTGGAGATAGATTCCTCCTGAAATTTACTGATACACATCAGCACTTACAGAAGAGCTCTTGTGATCCATGGCACGTTAAAAAGGCTATTCCATACGGACTGGCTCTTAGGATTAAAAAGATTTGTTCAAACCAGGAAAAGTTTAGGATGAGATCAGAAGAATTATTAGGACGGTTAGTCAAAAGGGGGTTATAGGGAGGACTTTGTTAGAGATAAGATAGCTCGCGCCAACAATTTAGATAGAGCAGTGCGTATTAATCAGGGAAGTAGAGGTGAGAGAAAATACCATATCTCACTAGTTGTACTATTTCATCCAGCACTCAACGTAGTTAGAGATATAGTTAGGAGGTTATCTATCATGTTGGAGGCCTCAGAAGAATACATTTGTGTTCTTCAGATGAAGCTTTTCAAAGGTTAGCCTCTTATGATCTTCAGACGCGCACCAAACCTTGAGGATAGTTTAGTTAGGGCGAGGTTTCCGAAGTTACAGACGGAAGTAGTCAGGGGTTGTTTTTGATGTGGTAAGTCGCGTTGTCAGGTTTGCAGTTTTAGATCGCATCAGGTAGTGCTAGAGGATAGCAAATTTTAGATCTTATATTTCTGGTAGATAGTATAGCATGAGTAGTCGCTTCACTTGCGACTCGTTGGTAGTAGCTTATGTATAAAGTTGTAAAGTATGTTGTAAGCAGAACGTAGGTAGTACCTTTACATAATTTAGAGTGAGATTTAATAGTTAACAAGTTATCTAATAGGAAGTTTTCTAGTGGTATATCAGTTACGCAGACAGAGTTTTTTAAACATTTTGCAGAGGCTAATCATCATGGATTTTTAGAGGATGTCAGTTTTCAGATTATAGATAGAGTGTTTGGAGATTCGAGACTTAGAGAGGGATTCTGGCAGTTTACGTTGCTTATTTTTAATTCCAGAAGAACTCAATGTAAGATTTGTTGACCCGCAGCTATTAATTGTTTGTTTCTCTAGCACTTTGCGCCTTCGGTCTATTCCGTTCCTTTTCTTCTGTTTTCTCAATACGGTAGTCACCTTTACGTAACCTTAATTAGCTCTTAGTTGCAGTCTTTGAAGCTTGGACCCCCTCCCTTAATTACTATTAAATACTACGAACAATTGGTAATAGGTAGGCTCTCCCTCAGATAATGCTCATTGATACCCAAGTGTTATATAGGTACTTTAAGTAGGCCCGGTATCATTAGGATTAGTACTGAGGAAGATATTTATCGAAGCGTCTACATTTACGTCTAAATTTTTGCGATGATATTTAAGTATATGGTCATTGGCACTTTTGTAGAGTATTGTCTTCAGTAAATGACTTCAACTAGTGTTCGGACCGTAGATTCAATTAAATCAAACTCATTATTTGTTGTCACTGAGCTTTGATCTTGCGTCACAAAAGAATACAAACCTCGAATAGATCTCTATCTTTTGTTATAGAAATCACGGCAGTGTCCCAATCAAAACTTTTTGTATTTAGTCGCTCGAGAAGTTCTGTAATTTTGGTCCCATGTGCACCTTCAAAATACGGGCAACAAAATTATTAGAACTTTAATAATAATGCTAATAATATACAGAAAAATGTTTATGAATCGTATAAAGCGTGTAAAAAATTTGACATGAAATCGCTGTTAATAGTTATTGTCTTGTGCAAAGAAAAGTGTAATCATGAAATATAAGCATACTGTAATGCTCAAAACGTGTACTTGACTACTGGTTAAAGTTATAATAGAAGCTTATGCTTCTTCAGCCGTGACTGTTGTTTGTATACCTGCGATTGCCCATTATGTTGCTTTTGTAGAGGATTTTTACAACCAAGAGTAATAAATAAAACAACAACAATGAATTTAATAGAAGATTTTGTGGCAATGGCAACGAGAAAGACACAGTCACAGACTCCTTACTGCAGATGCCACTTACAATTTTCATTCCTAATAACACCAATATAGCCCAGGGTGGTATCCATGTAAGCCCTACGTTGAGTGTAAAGCAGATAATATGAGAATAGGGTATTATATTGCAGAGGTTTCAATGATAATAAGCTCTTCCTTGTTTATCCTTGAGTTTCAAAGCATGGCTTAATATTGCGACTTATCGTGTTCTCACCTTTTAATGCATTCAAGTATATATTCTGCAATAAATGCTTTGAATTATAGAATTGGTGTAGCATGTAGTCAGATTGACTGGATTTATGCAAAACCGATAGCCTCTTACGTCAACAATTCCCGGTTTTTCAAGGAAGCTTTTTACAAGGAGCCTAGATGTAGAAAGCCAGAAAATCTAAGGAACTTCCACTACTAAAGACAAATTCCTAAAGGGGTCATTCAAAATGTAAGGGTAGGGGGTAGGTGGATATATGCCGTTTCTGTCACAAACTGTTATGAAATATAGAGGGTAGGGGTTTCAAACTACTTTTGTTACGTAGCACTAAAGTTTAGTGCAATATTTCTACGAATTATTTCTACAAATACTCAAATAAAAAAAGAGTTTAAGACATTATAGACCTTGAATCTTTTATTATCCCTAATCGTTCTTAAATCTCAGCAATTTTGTGACTTGATTTAATGATCTTATAGAAATATACCATTTAAAAATATTTGAGGCCGGTGTTGTAAAGAGGGGTTTCATGCCAGAATGCTACGTAACAAAGAGGGGGGTATCGACTTGAATGTGACAAGCCGTTACATATGGGGGTGGGGGCATTTTTTTCCGGTGTGTACCGTTTGAATAATCCCAAGGAAGTTTTCCATTTCCAATATATTCATCGTTGCAATTTCCAATAATCCAGTATCAAGAAGCCAAGTTTCCATAAACTGCATGTAATTCTTCTTGCAAGTGGTTCTTAGGTGGGTTTCCGTCGAAACTTTCCACACTGCACGGAGCTTTTACAATTTCTATAGCTCTAAATGTTCAGATAGAATAAAAAAACTATTGTGGAACTTCTGAGCCTAAAATTTGTTCAAAAGAGCTTCATCAATAAGGAACTTTTGCCTCTTAGCTTATTGCCAGATTCCTTATATCGAAAGTGCACCTCAAATAGATTTTCTTGGCTTTTTGTATAAGAATATTTTCTATTAATATAAGAAGTTTGACTTCGTAGCAGATATCGGAAACTTAAGGCAACATTTAAAAATTCACAACTTTAGTCCCTACTGGCCTATACTTGACATACGTTTTTCTGTGTTACTTCTTCTGACAACCGGACAGTTACGAACATTGAAAGTACAAACTAACATCGCATTTCATTACCTTGATGAACAACCCTTCTAATTGTCATTGGATTTAGTCCTGCTAGCCTTTGCTGTGTGAAAAAGTCATCCCTCTTGAATCGGTCGTTTGCCAGTAAATCGGTGAAGTAAGTATATGATCTGCTTGGGTACTTAAATTGCGGCAGATGATTCATGGCAGCCTGTTGAGAACATTAAATTACATTGTGTTGTTTCTTACGGATTATCATGTCTGTGTTTGGTTGATCCTATGTTCAAGTCACAATCTGAGGGACATATAGACAATTATAATGAATAATATTTGTAAACAGGATTTGCTTGAAGTTCAGAAACCTCCTGCAAATGCGAATGAGAGCTTGAGCAACTTGCCAATTTTACATATCGTCTGTCACAGCTTATTATGTAATGTAAACATCATTATCATTCTTATTGCTATATAACATTATGTAATGTAGCTAAAACTAGCTAACTAGCAGCTAATTAAAGCCTACCAACGTAAAGTTAAAATATTCATATATATATATATATATATATATATATATATATATATATATATATATATATATATATATATATATATATATATATATATATATATATATATATATATATATATATATATATATATATATATATATATATATATATATATATATATATATATATATATATATATATATATATATATATATATATATATATATATATATATATATATATATATATATATATATATTTATATATTATATATATATATATATATATATATATATATATATATATATATATATATATATATATATATATATATATATATATATATACAAAGATCAAAATGATTATATAAATATATGTAAGAAATGGCACTTCCCAGTTCTTTTTATCAATGACATGTTCTTTTGTGTGCTAGCAACCCTAAATCGACCCATGTCCTATTTTGAGTTATACTTTCAAGTTTTACAACTTCTAGAGCCTTGATGGTCGGGGTAGCAGCAATGATTGTATTAAAAGTTCGTATTGCTCTATTGCCATTCGGAGCTTTCCATCATACACGAATATTTTGTAGCAAGTAGGACTGCTCTTTGCGAATGCTTAATAGATGTACAGGCTAGCTCTTCAATATCGCAGAAGAACCTTTAGGAATCTATCTCTATTATACACGATGTTTTACTTGAATATGTTTGTATCCTGATGGCAATGTTGACTATCAATCAGTAGTATTTCCACATCAGGGCCTGTGCACTGACTTTGAAACTAGAGGAGTTGGGGGCTAAACTAAGTACGTTAGAGAACATATTTGACTTGCTGCTTATCGCTTTACCCAATACTTCACTTAAAGAAGTGAGTCTCAAAGAACGACCCATACTTCAAGGTTAAAGTTGGGGTAGGGAGTGATGGGGATCTAGGGGTGAATAGTAGGAAACATTTTTGGTGAATGTAGAGATACTCCGAGTCTAGAAGGAATATGGCAGATAAGATCCTTGATAGGCATGTGAGAAGTGCTAAGAGGTTTTATGGCATTATAGGACGAAACTAACTTACAACATTCTTACGTCGGGGGTGAGGGACAAGTGTATGTTTTTCATGTTCTGAATCTCTACAACAACATTCACAGATAGATGCCAATGGCTTTCTTCTCTAGCACCTCGGAAACTGGCTTTGAATGAAACCAAAGTTATGGGACCCTTTACATCCATTGAAGCCTTCTATTTAGAACGAGAATGGCAGTGTAACAGCAATCAAGTTGAACTTCAATTGCTTGTTTTTTTGATTGACTTCATTGATTTTGAATTGCGTTTATTGTTTAATTAAAACGTTTTTCACACTTTGGAGCAAGGCATGTTTTCCTAGTTTTCAGCCTGTTCGCTCGAAGTTAGTTGAGATTGAAGACGTTAGATTTGCAAATCATTCGTAATTAGAATCATAAGTTACTTTAAATTTGGCAAACGGGACTAATGTGTAATTTAGGCCTATCTTTACATCGTATTCTATTAATTTCAGTTTGCCTGAGGCTATTGTCTACAAGTTTGCTTCAGTAACTTCTTCGCTTTATTTTAAGCCAGTTGTTGGATTTCCCTTATTTTGTATTACGTTTATCTTACACTTTTCATAGTTAGTTTATACGTTTCATTGTCTCGCTGGTTAAAAGTTTACATTTTGTGCCTTTTACATTTTAGTTTACAAATATTATGTCTGTAAAATTCACCCGTTATTTCGTCTCATGCATCAATTTGTTCACTTTGTCGATTCGAAATTGAGCTGTGAAAACAGGCTGTCGTATCTACATAATCAGCAATTTGATAATCATGTGTTGGCACCAAATATTAAAAGACGGTGCATAATCACTAATACAAAACTACTCAACATCAACTATTTTAGAAACCAAAAATATCTCTCTCTCTGCAAACGTGGGAGCATGGCCCCACTGGCCCCCCCCCCAACTCGTCCCATCTTCCAGATGTATCAATCCATAGGTACACGCTTTTCTTATAAGTATTTATTTAATAAGGAACCTACATGTAGAATGCCAAAATATTTAAAGAACTTGTAATACTAAAGTAAAATTCCTTAAGGAAATTTCCAGTTTGAAATATGTTTATAATAGCAAGCAATCACGGATTAGGAGGCCGGTTCTATTCATTTGGAGCCAAAACCAGCATAGATTGTTTGCTATGCATGTATCATGTGTTTCATGCTTTATTCATCTTAAGTTATAGCCAAAATTAAAGGCAAAATTCAGAGCTTCAATGTTTTCTTGTGTCTGTACCATATGTATAGCACTAAATGTGGAGTGAAAATCGAGGAACTTTGAGTACTACAATCTGGCCATCGAAGGTCCAAAAATAAGGAACTTTTGAGACTATGCCTTGAACTAGGTTCCTTATTTAAAAAAGGGTGTAGTGCAACAATCTCTTACCAGTGTAAGATCTTTCACCTCCTTTGCCAGTCTGGTGTAATTTTCATAACTTGTAAATATAGTCTTGCTGTATTTTATTCTCAAATAAGGTAGGATAATAGAGTTTGATCTTCCCAGCATCAATTTGAAGTACAGATTAAACCAATGTGAGTGAAATTTTTCCGTGAGAAAATAAGTAAGTATTCTTCGATATGGCTGATCAAGATGAAGAATTCCATGGTTTCTTTCAGGACCTGATATCTGAAAGAATTGCTTTTTTCTTTGCAGCTCCCTTGAACGGACGTGCATGGAATACCTAGAACTAAAATGTAAGGAACAAGCTATACTTGCATGTTGAGAGAGAAGAAAACTTTCGTTAATAGTCCTTTCCATTAGTCATCTTGATGCAAATAGCATATTACAGCATTAAATGAATGCTTCATGGTGAAGATAAAGCCAGCTTTAATTCTTCTAATATAATTCCCTGCTCACTACCCTTTCGATTCATATCTAACAGACTCCAATTTCAGGAAAAGACTAGTTAGCTAAAGAGGCAGTTAGTACGCATTGACTCTTTTTGTAAGGTACTTATAGCATGTAAAATTAGAGACATGCCTGATGATCTTTTAGCTGATTCTTCTCCAGAGCAGGACCTAAAATGATATAGAGAGACATTCTAAAAAGAAAACTGGTAAGGCTTTCTAGAGATCAGACATAAAATCACACATAAATACCTCAGTAAAGTAAATCATATGTAATATCTGATTGAAAGCGAGACTAAATGCGCAGTTGAAGTCGCAACCAAGTGGTGAACTTATATAATTGCATTCAGTGCAAATGTTCAAGTCTTCATTTCAATGTACGGCACGATTATATGTTATGTATATACTTTATCGACATGCTTCACTCCTGTACAAATACCTAGCGATTTCCCATTACCAGAAAAGCAACTAATCTTTTCTGCAATGCAGTTCTTATCATACTTTCTAGCTAAGAAGAGCTATTCGTTTATGAAATGCTGGGCCTGAGTATTCCACCAATTACATGCTCCTTATCAGAAGATGCATCAGGGACAATGTAGACGGATGTCACTTCTAAAGAAGTGAGAAAACAAAACTATGCTACAACATACTTAGATCAATCCACATAAACATTCCAAGCAATGGTGTAGCTGAGGTAAATGAGGTGTGTGGATAATAATCTAAAGAGCTAACATTTTTGGAACCATGCCTTTTACTTTGGCTTAAAGTACATCATCCAAATGCCATCTCACCACTAGCAAAAAGTAATTTTAGCAATTTTATATAAGTCATTCCGTAAAACAGAGCTCTAGGTGGAATATATTTTGGAGAGACATCCTTTAACTTGAGTTTAAAAGAAAATTGATCACAATACATCCCAGAAGTGGGTTGGAAGTAATTGCCTGCACACCTCCTCTTGGCCACTCCACTGCTTCTAATTGTTGGCAACAGTGATATCGCCCCCATCCTTTCGATTCCAAGAATTATATTAGAAGAATGTATACTATATGATGCGCTGTTTGATCTTTTCCTTAAGTAATGAGGAGAGAAATTTTGAAAGTTGAAAGTACATACCAGCTATGAAGGCAGAGTATTGCAAAGCAACTAAATGTCAATGCTGTATTAACTCCCATGACAATATGCGTAGAACATGCACAGCTCCAAACTTGCAATAGAATCTTCCTCTAAACATCAGATGCAACACGTCATAAGCGTATCATTTTGTGTGAAGACACGAGAATTTGCTTTATTTGCAAGTTTGTCTGTGCACTTACGTAATTGCCTGATTACACACCTTCAGACTAGGTCACTGCTGTCGAATTTTGGTGTCATGATGTGTTGGCACTTCTAATACCTGTGCAAAGAACACAGGAATATTTTACTTCTATCTCTCATACTTGACGTCAAATTGAGTTGATTTTTGAATACGCTATTAGGTTTAACGCTAGAGTAGATAAAAAGTGATGTAATTTTCCAGAAAGGTGTTATCTCATTAACTCGCCGGTGAGAAACTTTGATTGCTGAAAATCTGATAACATTAAGAAGCATTCAAAATATTCAAATGACTCAAAATGCTTAATTTCATATAAAAACTTCTTGCAGTCAAATTAGTTCATTTCTAAAATGCATTGAAAAGGAAAGAAACAAATCATTCATTTTCGCTTTTACTTCATATTTTCTGATACTCGTGTGTAGGCATACGTATTCTTAAATATGCTTCAAATGCGTCTTCTAGCTGCAGTCAAACTTTTGTTGCTTCATCAATTCTTACCATTTTAATCTCCTTCCTATAATATCAATGGAGTTGAGCATGTAATTGTAGAAGCCTATGAGATACATAGCGAGTATTGGGTTCATCATGGTCTGGTATTTACTAGTACTTTGTATACATCACTTCCTCTGTTTATTTGGAAAGATATTTCTTTTGCGTACCATTCTTAAAATTTTTTCTTCAATACTCTTTTGCACCCTATCTCGTAAAGCCAAAGGGCTGGGAATGATCTGATAGGAGTGCCTGAATGTAAACTAAAGAGCATATATTACTTTCGTTTTGCTTTATGAGCATTCGATATAAGTCGTTTCAGTTAAAAAGTGTGCATGCTTTGTATCTGCAAAATCATTTACCATGACAACTCTAACTTTCGTTCTCTAAACTCTAAACTCTAAAAAATTGAAGAAGAATGGGTTAGAAAGGATACAATATTGTTATGATTTTTTTGGTAGTTTTTCTCACATTGTTAGGAGGCCCTTTACAAAGAGAACTGAAAGTTTTAGGGCATTTGCAGTAATTTTGATGTTGCTTACAGTGGTAGATTGCAACTAACCTACTGTTTAACCATTAACCAAGCATTCTTGGTTCTATACAGCTGGACGGGTGAAGGTACAACATAGTGTAAAAAGTGTTGGAACTCGAAAACTTAAAACCAGCGACGCTCTAGAGGGTAATATTCTTAGAGGGGAAATTCTATGTAGAAGGGAAAGTGGTACCCATGTATCATCTCATACATTAAATCTTCAACAAAACATGTTCGTTGGACATCACAATGGTTCAATACCAGATCAACAAACATCTATTGAATTTCATGGAATTTCCGAAAATATAGACAAAATGGGATTATGTCTGTTAATCAAGAAGGTTAGCTACTTTTGAGCTGCGAGCTATACTTTTCCATGCAAGCTACACTTGCAGGTTATTTCATTTCGAAATTGACTCCTGTACTCATGTAATGCAATGTAATGTAATGTAATGTAATGTAATGTAATGTAATGTAATGTAATGTAATGTAATGTAATGTAGTGTAATGTAATGTAATGTAGTGTAATGCAATGCAATGTAATGTAATGTAATGTAATGTAATGTAATGTAATGTAATGTAATGTAATGTAATGTAATGTAATGTAATGTAATGTAATGTAATGTAATGTAATGTAATGTAATGTAATGTAATTTAATGTAATGTAATGTACTCTTGCCAAAGTTCATTTGGTTTTTCATTATCGCAGTAGAGCAAATATTCAAAACGATTAGAAATCTCTAATCTATATTCATCTAATGTAATGTTATGGACTGTGCTTTTCCAAAAGAAAGCAAAACTGACAAGTGTTTTGGCAAGTTCATATTCGAACTCTTAGAAGAAACTTATCATCCAGAAGGAGGACAATGCCATATCTTTGTCCTAATGTGAATGGTAGGAGTAGTTTGGAGCTAGTATTTATAGAAGAAATTTCACAATGAAAGGAAATATACAAGAACAAATGGAAAGTCCTGTAAACCATAGAAGAAACAAAGGTACTTTAAATGTTTTAGTCTTTTACCGTATTCTTCAATTCATTTTGATATGTGACCAAAAGACTTTTATTATTTTTTCATTTAACTCGCTCTTCTACAAGTAACGCTTTGCTTATATTAAACAGAGTCCCCCCGAAGGGCAATGTGTTATCATCAGGTGTTGCCGGTCCCATACTATCTTTTCCCTGTTTCTCTTGATTACTTGCCCTTTCTCTCATCACTGTTTGTACCATTCGATGTTTTCATTGATTAGCCACTCTTTTTCCCGGTTCTGCAGCAGTATCTTTAACGAATTTTTATACCTGAGAGCTCATTCTGTTGCAGCTAGCTCTTTAAATCCTGCCAATTTGGGTGGTACACTTCCTTTCTTCCTTCCACATAGCTTGCATCTCTGTTTGATTTGCTACCTCCTTACAATATTTCCCGAGCTCTCTCATTCCTACTATTTGTCCCTGTCCATTATAGATTTCTACTGTCCTCCTTGGGTCTGTATTACAATTCAGTCATCAACAATCCTCAGTCATAAATATTGGTGTTTTATCATTCTAAATTTTCTTCTCATTTACAGATCCTCCTCTTTCTGCTGTACTCTGTCTTTGATTATCAATCTCAGTTTCTCTCTACCTGCAGCCTATTCTCCAGCCATTCTCCACTCATTTCATGTTGAAATTGACTCTTCTCCCTTAATCATTTAACGTTACATTAACGACCTGTTTTCAAAGAGATTTGCTTCTTCTCACATTGGTTCTTCCACACTTTTCTTAACTATCAGTTATGATTCGCTGGCAAGTAATAAGCAGTTCTTCCCTTCGCATCATCTTATGGGTCAATGAATCTTTTTGCTTGCATACAGTCATTTATCACTTGTCTGCTAACTGTTCCCATGTGCTGCTCATAAGAAAACTTCGAATTCAAATGTAGAACCTTGATCAGGAACAGCAGCACCAATGCAGTGAAATTTATATGTTAACTTTTGTATGGATGGTCTAGGTTTATTTGACCAGTTAACTACAAGCTTTTATGATATTTTAAAAGACCTCAAATACCATGTAAAAACAAATTGTGTAATATATATATATATATATATATATATATATATATATATATATATATATATATATATATATATATATATATATATATATATATATATATATATATATATATATATATATATATATATATATATATATATATATATATATATATAATAATAAGTCAAAGCCGCACTAACTTAATATATAAATAAAACATAGAGAATTCAAAAATATACTTTCTTCTGTTGCAAACGTTTCGATATATTATTCTTCATCAGTACTGATGAAGATAATATATCGAAACGTTTACAACAGAAGAAAGTATATTTTTGAATTCTCTCTCTCTCTATATATATATATATATATATATATATATATATATATATATATATATATATATATATATATATATATATATATATATATACTGTTATAAGATAAACAGTGGTCATTGCACTATGCGACTTTTAAATAATAATGTAAATTTAAAAGAACGTATAATGTGACTGCTTAAAAATTTAACAAAAATTCCTTACTGGATGTTTGAGGCTCAAGAAATATGATAAGTCATATACCTCTAAAATTCCAACTTTCACCAAGGCAATCGTCTCTTTATTTAATTCGTATAGATTTTTTTTGGTAACCTATGTAGTGGAGTGTTATGATTTTGTAGTCCCCTGCTTGTCTGTGTAACACTGTAGTGCTAAGCAAACTCTACTATTCTTGCTAAGAACGTTTCTCTACTGAAGTCATGAAAACGCTAAGAGACCTTTAGTAGTGGGCGAAAAAACTGTCTAATGAAAGGACATGTAGCAACATTTCATTATATATTCTATCGCCTTGATAGGAATCTCACTTTCCAGAACGTCTTATGCTTCAAGCTCTAACTCTTGCATCATTTTTCTCTTTGCAAATCCAAAGTTAACCTCTGTAGACTACCTATCAAGCGAGATTTGTAGTTGCATTTTTAGCTAAACATTCATTGATGATTTCAATATTAAAACCGGTACATAGGTTGTGTTGTGAAGGGTACCAAGAACTTGACAGGCTGTGATAACTTCTTTCAAGAGGTAGAGAATTTATTGGAGAGTCGGGACATTAATTTCAAAAAATTCTGATACTTAGCCAATTTTTCCGAAAATTGTTTTCTTAATTTTCTTATTCGTCCGTTAAAATTTACACCAACAAAGCGTCGTAGGCGGGTGGAAGCAAAAAAATTATCAAAATCACAGTATATACTTTTGTTCAGCCTAGCTAACACTTAAAATGGCCTATTGATGCATCCGAAAGTGCCCTGGTTGGTACAGAACAATTGGAAAATGAGACATTTCCCGTGACTAGAATATATTTTGATATTAGATAGGAGTGGGTGTAATTTTTTTCGGTGCTTTGTAAAAGTGTGTGACAATGTGGAAGGAGGGGTCAAAGTCAGTCAAAGTTTGCGTGAAGTAATCTGTAAATTGTCCCAATCTGCTTCCAAACATTCACCAAGAGCCACTGTGGATTACCCCGGCGAATCAACATTGAAAGTTTATCATTCCTAGTCGATTGGCAAATAAAATATGATTATTGATTTAATGAATGAAGGCATTTAACCCCAAATCTATGAGATAAGACGTAATATAAATAATTCATTGGTTTTAACTGCTATTATAGATCCGTAAAATTGATTTTTGTCATTCCAATTACAAATATAACTAATAGCTTTAGCACTATTCTATTTCCAATAGTCAACAATACTGTAATAACCCAGCCGCATTATGTGACAACAAATACTCTTAGACAACACATTCTGTCTATTGGAGTACATACAACTTTCAAGTGCTAATACTATTGGGCATCCAATCTGGCAGCATAAACGGATTAGTTAGCTGTTTCCTTTGAAACCTCTTCCTATTTTCATTGTGAATCCAGCTCCGAACCCTTGCCATATTCCTATGTGCCTCTGCAACCAATTGCTTTAGCTTATGACAAGACAGCTCATTCCAATAGTCAAAGAAAGAATCATAATGCAGCGTCCCAAGTCCACTTGACAGTGATGCTTGCAGCTGGAATTAACAAAATAAATTGCTCTTAAAGAAGAATTGAGAAAAAATTGGCAACCAAGTTGTATCAGCTGAAACATTTGGTTATCAGATTGCTGAAAAAAGTTACTTAAACAATATGAATCGAAGTAATTCTAAGCTAAACGTGCATTTCATAATGGTAAGTTTGAATTGGAGCAAGTAAGATAGAGTGTTCATAACATTTAATTTACGTTAGTAACTTAGCTGGTTAACCATAAGAATGAATAGGTACAGTTAGCGGATGTGTTAGGAAAGAGGGGAAGAGTCGGTGGTGTGGGTGACATGTCGGTGACAGGATTACTTGGATTCACTCGGTTCACATCTGTTGTCCTGTTGCTCTTTATAGCTATATATTTTCTGTATTGGGTTGAATTTCCCATTGATGTGCATACTTAGTAAACAATATTGACTGGAAGAACGTAAAATTTTCTTGTAAAGCAAATCTTTCGATTAGCATTCAAATACTTACAACCGCCGATGTATGACCAGGAAGAATTTGAATGAAGTCCCCAGCATCCTTTTGGTTTTGAGGCTCGTAGAGTTTAGTGGGGAAAATAAGAGGGGATTGACCATGTTCAGCAATTGGGAAGCTAAACATCGAGTGCTGCACAACAATCCACAAAGTTTGTCGGATTAATTTACTAAGCTGTCTTTTTGTTCTTACATTTGATGGAAAACCTTTGATCTGTAAGAGAAGAGATCCGAGTATTGAGCAACATTATTAAAGTAATTCCCGAAAGATTCTTAAAGTTACGAAATAATATCGTCTATGTACAATGACATACATCACGTCATCAACGTCACTCATTATTCTGTATCCATGAATGGACTTCGTAGAATCTTTAGTTGACGATGAAATGACACTTCAACTCAGTAAGGAAGATTTACCCAGGAAGCCTGCACCAGAAGACTGCAATGGGCGCAATTTGCTTGCAGAAAGCAAGAGTTAGTATCATATCATGCATATGCTCTTCCTGACTATAGGTCATACATCTCAATCATTGGATTGTGTAGCAACCAAGAATCTTAGAGCAGTTTGTGATGAAAGTAGTCACAACACTACATGCCCATATGAATATTCACTGAATTCTATAAGTGAATTTTGTAATCATTTTCAAAGCATTTCCAAAACAATTCATGCTAGGTGTTTGTTTATTTACGGCAAGTTAGGTCGGACCAAAATTTTAGTTCCAGCTAAAGTTACAGATTGATTCAGACGTCGTGCTACAGTCGTGCCAAAGCTTATTTCTCTGGCACAGCACGGCTCAGGCAGGACGTCTGAACCAGGCCATAGCGACGTTGAAGACTACTGTCTCAATACCTTGACGGATAATTCTTTGACCATATTTTGTAATTCCCCATCGCTCAAAACAAAGTAGTCAACCCTGTAGAGCCTGCAAATTGGAGAGACATAGCAATGGCAATTAGCTGCTTCAATAAAGTTATTGTTCAAATGCAACTGAGGGCTTCTAGAGTCGATATTCTCAACATTACATCAACATCATGTGACCAAGAGACTTGAAATGCAACCTTATGAATAATCTCATGGCTTATTCCACCTCCAATAAGTAACTCTATTTCTCTATAAGAAACTAAAGATTTCAGTACAAATCTTTGAAATGTTGCTGCACATTCATCTCCTGTGGTAGTTGCTTATTACCCAACAATCTACTTTCCTTGTACTTTCAACAAAATATCATTTGAACACTAAGGGGTGAATGATAAACCTTGACATTTGCAATAGTGTATGATGTATATGTAATATTCTTACTCGTTAACCAGACTTTCTGCAAACCGTTCAAGAGCTGTGTGGATAATTGCACCATCATCTCTGTATGGATAATATGGTATTTGTACCTTATCACCCATTCCGCGTTCCTGTAATCACACTATGCATAAATCATTTGCTTTCAGTTAAAAGTGATAAATTTTAGGCATCGGATTGTAAGTATCGTTTGCCTTCATTGTAATTGTATTGTTGCTCAGAAAAAGCTTTATTTATATTGCTTTCATCTTAAGCATTAATTGTACTTGACATAGACTGGAAAGATAAAAATATCCAGAAAAGCGGCGAAAGTCTAGTCATGCATAAAGCTACGGCCAAACGACTGGAATTTTCTCTCGATATTTACTGTACATGTGCATTCCAAAAATCTGATTACGTATATCGTTGTGGCCTAACTGTTATAGATTTCACTCTACAACTTACTCGACTTTCTAACTTGGAACCTCACTGTCACAAAAATCAAAGCAATGAATGACAAATCTCAGGAAAGCAATGAAGTAAGTAGATGCAAACTACACAAAAGTCAAGAAACTGGCCAAACGGAAATATATAACGCTTTACAACTTCAAAATCCACTAGATCTTTTTGACCAAAGTCAAAAACACTATAAGAGGAAAATGTATGTTATACAACTGTATACGAGGTGGCCAAACGGCTAGACTTTTTAAATTTTTGTGCAGTGAAAAGTCGAGAGAAAAATCTAGTCGCTTAGCCATATTTTAAAGTTGAAAAGAAACAGTGCATTTGAAGAAGTAAGATTTTTCCTATAGGATTTCCTTGGTCATTAATTTGCAAAAATCATTATCCGATTCATTACTTAGGCTGTTCAGTTATTTGCTGTCCTTACTGTGGAGCAATTTATCTTAGTACTGCATCATTCCCTTTGCATCTAAGCAATTTCTTCAGAGGTGTTACAAACTGAATTTTTCAAGTTCCTGCCCAAAACTTGCCAAAGCTACCCATCTATAGGTACAGTAGACTCTCGATATAACGAACCTCGTAGGGAATTTAAAATAGCTCGTTATACCGGAGAGTTCGTTAAATCAGAAATTGAACAAATATCGGAAGTTTTTGCTCACTTACACAAACAAACAAACAAACAAACACACACACACACACACACACACACACACACACACACACACAAGTGACCACCTTGTATGCAATTCCTTTAATTTTAAATTTATTTCGCTTAAAATTGCTCTGCAACCATTTTGAAATTCGATATTTTAATTTTTATTAGCTTGCTATAGTGCTTAGCGCTTTGAATTTGTTATAAGGAGGGATTTTAGGATTTTTGGGAGAGAAAGCTTGGTTCGTTAGACTGAGTATTTGCTGTAACGGTTTCTTACGTAGCATGGATTAATAAGACATGTTGGAGCAAACCGATGGGAAATTGACTTCGGTTCGTAAACTCGAGTGCCAACTACTTCTGTAGATTTCCCAAAAAACTAACAGTACCATATTTTATAAGCACACACATACAAACACATTTGAATTTTCTTACCTCAATATTAACATCCAGATCAATGTCGCCCCAAACCATTTTTGGATATTCTTTGCTCAATAGTTTAATTGCACCTTGGTTTCCATATCCAAAAAGACTTCTTATAGTCCGCAGCTCTTTGAGCAGAGTTACAGCTCCCTGGGCATTCAATGGCAATAAACCACGACAGTGGTATTTCAAAATTTGATGCAATGGATGTAATGCAGATAAATGCCTATGCAATGCAATGCACACTGGTTCCATTCTGAAATGCGTTCTCATCAAATGCTCTACCACTTGTCCAACAAATCCATCGCTTATTTGTACTTGTGCTTTGCTGATGTTCCAAAGGAGACCATCTCTTGGCGTGTGAACATGTGCATCTGAAATGAAATATATATTGGCTGCTGTTTAAGTAGGAGAAATGTGAAACTTGCGTAACATAAGCTTTAAAATGCAGTTGCCCATGCCAATATTTCACCCCACTAAACCATGCATTCATGTTTGACAAAGTATACAAGCCACACTGCTATGCTATATTTAAGATGATAAGTGCTATGTTAATTACATGCGATCTCAACAAATTATGCAATGACAGGAGGATCTCGCAGCCGAGAGAAACGGCTTGAGGCTAAGAAGAACTTGTAGAGAAGTATACACTTTGTAGCAAATTAGCAAACTCTTATAATTTCCCATTCTGAACCGTAGAAAGTAACATTTTATTCTAGCTATAACTTGAAATCTCGTCGAAGAAGTAGTTCTGATCCAGTTTGGATGATTGGGTTCTACATTGTTAACAGCTTACCTGAAGAACTACCATTTTGAATAGCCACCACCTGAAGGTTCTTTCGAGGATCAACAGCAAATAACGCGATTGGGGAGACATGTTGTTTCATCTTTCGATTGGGTCGATCGTTATAAAGTATGTCAGGCATCATTGTGAGGTCTTGAAGCATTGGAAATTCAACCACATATACCTTGTTCTTGTTAATTGACTGTCAAATAATACAAATATATCTCTTATATACATACATATACATATACATATACATATACATATACATATACATATACATATACATATACATATACATATACATATACATATACATATACATATACATATACATATACATATACATATATATATATAAACATACATACATATATATATATATATATATATATATATATATATATATATATATATATATATATATATATATATATATATATATATATATATATATGCATTAAATTCCAGCCTTGGCAGAAGGATAGTATACAGTCTGCTTGGCTCAGAAGAAGGTCATACACCAAAACGTAAACAGTGCCCTAGTTACCCTTTTAGCTAACCGTTTCGAAGACAAGAACAAAAACACGACAGTTTCATAGCATTTCAGCGCAGAATCTTAATGAAACTTTTTCGGATCGCTAGAGCTGTGACTTTGGTGCAGTGTTTAAGTCATGTAGACTTTGATACTTAACATTAGTTCACAAGTCTTCCTTTCTTTCCTGGCACATGTGCCAAGGAGTATTGGGAGTACACACTAGAAACGCAATGGACTATTAAAGCTTTTCGGCAACAATTTTCTCCGTTAAGTAAGTTCAATCACTGGCTGTGCAGGAGAATTTAATCAAACGTATAAGTACTCGTCACTGGATCTTCTAGTATCACAAGAGCATACAAACCTCGTACATATTTCTATCTTTTGTTACGGAAATTATGGCAAGATCCCAATCAAAATCTTTCGTATTTAGTCGATCAAGAAGCCCTCTAATTTTCGTCCCAGCTGCACCTTCAAAATAAGAGCACTATCATTTTAATATCTTTCATTGCATTGCAGTAGAAGTTTTCGGTTTGTAGATCTTCTATGTGGATACCTTTCAATGTCTATAGTTACTAATCGTTTATTTTCAAATAAGCAGGGTACTACAATTGAGCGGGAACTCAATTTTAAAATTTCTGTGACTTTTTCATACCATTTCATTCAATTCTGATATAAATGTTTTCCAACTTGCAAAACCTTTGCAAGCAATGATCATCTTATACTTTAACAACACCTCTCATCAAAATTCCTGCTTATATCAAATATTCTGTTTCATATATGACTGGCTTCTGCTAAGTTCTGATAAATGAATTGCATAAGATAACGTATTCCCTGCTAGCTTTCATTTGGAACGGCTGTTTCTGTTTCCGTGTAGTTCAGGTGATAGTACAGTTAAGAACAGTGAATATATAAACTAAAATAAATCTATCTGCTACTGCTCATTTCATTACCTTGATGAACAACCCTTCTAATTGCCATTGGGTTTAGTCCTGCTAGCCTTTGCTGTGTGAAAAAGTCATCCCTCTTGAATCGGTCATTTGCCAGTAAATCGGTGAAGTAATTATATGATCTGCTTGGGTACTTAAATTGCGGTAAATAATTTGTAGCTGCCTGTTGAGAAAATATACTGCATCGTTATTCTGATTAATATGGCACATTTGTCCGTTATTCACACTCTTGGTTACAAGCTGAAGTATCTAGATACTTGTAAAAGTCAGGACATTTTAGAAGAGAATTAGCCTGAAGTCTACAAACTTCATCTAGTAAAAAGTCCAATGGGTAAACCCTGAACTTTTTCAATCAAAAACTATCCAAAGCAAACAGGAATATTTTGTAAAAATGCTTTAAGACGTAAAATCTAATTTTTCGATATAAAGAACGAGAAATTATTTTCTTATTCACAGTTATCTTTAATTACTTTATTATTTAAGATTTGCACCTTTAACTATATCATATTTACAGAAGCCTTCATTTTCATAACAGTGTTCGCCACTACGAAAGAGTTGTCAGATGCATCATTCTATCTTCATAGCGATAACTTACCAGCATTACATCTTTCATCTCTTTCGCAAGCCTGGTGTAATTTTCATAGCTTGTAAATATAGTCTTGCTGTATTTCATTCTCAAATAAGGTACAATAATAGAGTTTGATCTTCCCAGCATCAATGTGAAGTACAGGTTAAACCAATGTGAGTGAAATTTTTCCGTGAGAAAGTAGCTAAGTATCCTTGTGCGTGGCTGATCAAGATGAAGAAATCCATGGTTTCTTTCAGGACCTGATATCTTAAAGAATTGCTGTTTTCTTTGCAGTTCCCTTAAACGGACTGCCCTACAGTACCTATTTGCTCTCGGAAACGTTGCAGTGGCGCATTGTATTCCTACAATATGCATGTAAAACATCATTAGTGCTTTTATATAGTTTAACAAATGAAAGCTAGCAGAGAAGACAATACAAAATACTGTTTGTTCTAATTCTGAAATGGCGGATATGTAGATCTAGAATAGCTTATATAACTCCAATCGTTTCTTAACGAACAAGAGTTGTCTTTATTTAACAATACTATTGACAAGATGCTAAAAAAATGGAGGCAGGGAAATAAAGGGACTAAAATAATCTGGAAACTACGAAGGCTTGGCATGCTCCTACTCAAAAAAGTGAGAATTTTCAGTCTAGAGTCTTTGTCTGAATTGGTCAAGATGGCTATAAGCAATATATTCAAGACGTACTGAGACCACTTAAGGCTTAAAAGTCTAAAATCTTGTCCAAAATTTTGTAGGAAATGTGTCATCTATTAATCTATCTTCTATGAATATAAATTTTCTACTCACTTAACTGTCGATCCACGTCATAAAAGGCTAAGTTAACTTTGCTTTCAGCCTTTCAATCTATTAGTCATCTTAATGCAGCTAGAAGATTGCAATATCCGGGCTTTGCAGTTTAGATAGAGGCAGTAAGTATTGATTGACTCGTTTTGATATGGCGACTATAACTTTCAAGAATTAAAGACATACCTAACGCTCTTTTAGCTAATTCTTCTCCAGAGCTGGACCTAACAATGATAAAGAAAAAATTTGCTCTGAAGATGAAAAGTACATGACTTATTAGTCATTAAATTAACCAAAGCTCGCATTTGAAATATGGACATAGCAAATTGCGCAGATACATGAATACAATTAAAAGCTGGTTCTGAGTTAAATACTTTTCAACTACCTGGCCCAATCCAGTTCTCATTTGGCAGGTTTCCTCAATTCTAGAACTGTTTCGGACATTATTTTTATTCAGTTACCTTCAACCCACATGTTCAAGCTTCCCCTTCCTTGTATGACATGATTATAGTTTATATATACTGTATCGATATGTTCCAACTCTGTTCAACTCCCTTACGATTCAATATTACTAGAAATCTAACAAAATTTTTTCTGCAATGCATTCTTTATCATAATCATAGCTATCAGTTCATCAAATGTTGAACCCGAATAGTCCACCAATTATATGCTGCTTCTCAAAAGTGGATCAGGAACAGCGTAAACGAATGTCAATACTAAAGAAGTGAGCAAATGATACCTTTATATCAACATACTTTGATAATTTCACATCAAACCCTCCAACTGGCAAATAACTATGAAAATAGCCTTCATCCTTCAATTCTAAAGGTTGCATACGAGGATTAGATACTGGAAGATGCACTTTCGTGCGTTTATCCTAAATTCCGAGGAGAGAATTTTGAAAGTTGCATATACTTACCAAATATGGAAGCTAAGTATTGCAAAGCAGACGAATGCCAATGCTGTATTAGCTCCCATTCCAATACGTTTCTCTTATGCACAGTTTTCACAACCTGCAACAGAATTGCGTTTCTCCTATGCACAGCTCTCACGACCTGTAACAGAATTACCCGTTAATCAGCAAGTAGAAGACAGAAGCAAGCATCTTCCTAAGATGAAGTCTCTTTGTGTAACGTTGTGACGGAGTGCTTGTTTACGCACTTTAGCACTTCTAATGTAGAAATATTGGTACTATCAAGAAAGTACTTGAAGTACAGTTCCAATGAATTTACTCTTTAGCATTGAATTAAACAAATAGCAGAGAGTTACTTGGAGAAGAAAGAAATAGAAAAGATAGTACATTTGACATTTTTTGGAAGCTCTAGAAGGCTAATACCTTTCACATGGAGTTAAAGTAAAACTCATGAATTGTTAGGAAATGGTCTTACTTTTACAGAAAATTGGTTATCCAAAAATGAATATATACTAAAATATGTAGGAAGAGCCTTTTCGGGTAAGAAGAAGCTGTACAGGAAATCTCATAATGTTATGAAATGTCAAGAATAAATAGAAAACTCAGTAAGCCAGAAATGGCACTAGGGTAGTTGAGGCTTCATCTATATAGCTCATAATGTCCATTTTGGCATGTTACTGAAATACTTATACTAACGCTTGATTTGAATTACATTACGTTTTTGCAGTAATATGTAACGCTTTGCGTATTTTAACTATAATGGAGCCAGGGCAAGGATTGCTTCTTTATTACACCTTATATATAAGGAGTCTGATCTCTACCGAAATATGAACTGACATTAAACTGGTATTTGTGGAGGTGTGAGATGACTGTAAGCCAATTAGTTAGTGATGTGATAGAATAAATTGCTTCTGTTTACAACAAACTTTATAAGAATACAGAGGCTCCATTTGCAAGCAAAACTGAGAATACTTCTAGAATATACTCAGCTTCATATTAGAATTTTTATATGCACTCAACTACCCACATTCTTCCTGCAAGCATAATCTGTTGAAAATTTTAATAAACATCAGCATTCGAGATAAGGGAGTGATGAATAGAACAGCACATTTTTAAGGAGCATACCTAGCATGACCAGCGTATCAAGATGCATATCTCCCTACCCTGTCAGCCACAAAATGAACTATTGCTGTATATCATTGTTAACAATACCCCACACCAGTTAATGCAAACTGTTGTTTGATCCAGTATGATGGGAAAGTGAGCGTACTTTGTCTTGTTTAATGAATTTAGTAATAGGCAGCATCAGAGTCCAGAAAAAGTAACGGCTCCACGGCTCTGAGCCGGAGGAAAATTTTACTCTTTATGTCGTATTTGAGGAAGGTTTTAAAATCTGTATCGACAATCCAGTTTCAGCAAAGTTTTATATAAGGCGACATCAACTGTGAAGGGCATAGCCCATTTACAGTAAAAGATTCCAAGACATACCCAATGCAGAGTTCATAAACTTTGACTAGTTTTGACAGTCTTAAAAGAGGAAGGTTTATGATGAAGGTTTGACAGCCGGAGGAAGGTTGGGCATTTTTCTGCACTCTGGGCAGCATTTGGTTGGCAAGTTCTTAAATGCCCTCGCCTCCGAAAGACTTGGCTACTTGCGAGCAAAATAAATTCAGGTACAAAATGTCGATTATAGAGCTAAGTTATAAAGTCTGACTTCTTGTCATCTTTCATTAACATTCTTTAAACTATAGAGTGTATGCTTTTTTCCCTTAGACGCTCAAAGTTTGTCCTTCCATGCAAGTTAAAATTCATCGCTCATAAAGTAACAATGATACATTTTGCATCTGTGAAAAGCTTCTGTCCAGAATCAGGAGGTAAATCGTAAGTTTCAGCTTGCATTGTATCAATCCATTTCGTACTCTGTCGACAAGCTATTTCCTCTACGATCACTTTAATTCATACCTTTAATCTTTATCTCTACCCCTTCATTTCAGAACGATCCTAATTTTACGTACGATTCCTATGACGAGTTGTTGTCTTTAATACAATAGATTTATGAACTCTATGAGTAGTATTGTTCATATTATAGTATGAAAGTTATTAAATTTGCATTAGCTATGGGGGTTGCCTTCAGCTGCATGCCAAAAATCCATCAAGATGTTTTAGACTTAACATTGAAATTTGAAATGCATTTTGACATACGCTGATAAATGCTTTTTCCGTTCAAGCACAATAATCCCCAGCAGGTATAGGGAAATGTTAATATCTAGCTATTCATAGTACATACAGTCTTAAGATGTTAAAACTTTGTAAAACGATAGCTCAAAAACTATACTTACAAGATACAGAAGATATAGATTTTGACTAATTTGGCATAATAACTGAATTGACCGTTAGTTGGTGAATTTTTCCAAATTCCTAACTTCTTAGATTGAATAGACAATTAGAACTGGTCATTAAGATGTGATTTGTTGAGACTCGACCAATGCTCAGTGGATTACGCTCAACTTCATCATCTTTAGTTAATGTATATGTGTACTGCAAATGGATAGTTTCGCTAGACTGACATGATTCCTCAAATCTAACTTCAAGAAAGAGTTTGTTGATGTGTACATAATTTAAGTTAATTTTAGAAATCCTTATTAGATCGCAAATTAAACTGTGAATAGAAATCCCATTTGTGTTGGGGAATGCTTGATGTCTTCATATGCAAATTGATTTTCCTCTGCCTGGTTAGCAGAAGTAATTAACTGTGAATTGTCAAGTTCGAATGCCACCTAGAGAACCCGTAAATTTCACAACTATACAAGTGCAGTCTTTGTCACTATGATAATTACCAGGTAACTTGTACTAAGATCCGTCCTCTGTCAAGAGAAGACGTCATTTCTCTTGGTCTGTAGAATGATGTTATATTCAGGGGGACTGCAGCAAACTGTTTGTAGAAATAAGCAAATAGAGCGGTCGGTATGAGAGACTTCCGCCCATGTCGATTATCTTCTAGTCGCATAGAACTGAAGCTAGTTTCTGTAAAGCTATTGCTTCTTGTAAGCATGTTGCTTCACTATAGCGAATAACTATATATCATAATATATAATTGACTATAAGGCGGCTTATTCGATTATCTTCTGATAACATTTTCAGAATGGTGGTTTCTTAAATTTGATTTCAAGTTGCGTTTACTAAATTACCTTAAGCAGTTTCAAGGGTCTATCACAGATTTTTCACTGAAATTAGGTCACACATTCTATTATAACATGGGATTTGAGATGCTACCATTCTGAAAATATAATCAGATGGCTGTGTAAACCCGGCCAAGAGTGCCATCGATCAAAAGTATCTTCAATTATATAGAACCACACATTGTATCTGGGTGTCCGTTGTGTAACCTGATAATTATAACCACTGACCTGAAAGACGGATTGTTTTACTAAATGCTCTGATTATATTGTTCATGATCTTATCTTGGAAACAACGAGGAGGGACTTCCTCCTCGGGCAATTTTTCAAAGAAACGTCTGAAACATGGCCAATTGACCAGATCTAAGATGCAACATCAAAGGGGATTATTGTATTTCAGCTGGTTGGTAGTTCCTGTAATTTTCAATGCTTCAAAGATCATGAAATACAATATAATCATTTCAAGATTATAACATACTTCATGCTTTAACTATCAGTGAGACCTGAGTCCTGTTCTTATTGCAATTGTATAGAAATGTTTCCGTCATGCAAGCAAACCTTTGAGAAAAATTGAATTAAAACTCCCTAACTGTAACTTGAAATCAATCTATTTTGACAGTTCTATTTTGGCAATCTATCTTTCTACGCTTAATGTTGGTAACTATTATACATGACAGGACAGTACCATATAGACTTGAGCATTATCTCCACTCATGAACGATGACCTATCCCATGAGATCTCGAACATCCCTTCCCATTACCCATCTACTAGTATGGAGTTTCTAAGCTGGCCTGAATCGATGAAATCAAATGGTCAAAAAATGCGACTATGATCAGAATCCATTGGTAATATCGTATTGGATGTGCCGCAATGGCCCACCTATACAAATACGTCACAGCTGAGCCGTGGCTAGGCTTTTCAAACTCCACTAGAAAGTCTGCTGATTAAGAACATGTAAAATTCAAGAAATTTCTTAAGAACATGTAAAATTCAAGAAATTTCTTAACTGTATCCCATTTAAAGTAGGTCAATTTATATCAATAATATTTTATCTGATGACGGCTGGCAGCCTTTTGGCTTTCTTACCAAGATCATAGGTATTCAACAGCTATGTTGAAAGTCAATGCCTTGACTTTCGATAGCAATATCATAAAGCAGATCTACTTTAACCTTCGGACCACATCACTGTATGTCAATGTAATCTTTCCTTAACTGCCAGTAAAGAACCCTTCTATCTAACGAAAATGTTAAGTAAATCTGCTTCAGTGTTCTATATTTGATTGACTCAAATGAAAACATAAATGAAATCTTTGTTTTTGCTGCCAACTCTCGAATTTACTTCTTGTCGTGCCAAGCCAGGTAAAAAGAGAGTTATACCTTATACTTCTAACTTCTTACGGTGAACCTTCTCATGGCCCAGTTCTTAAAGTTCCTTATTTTTTGACTTCATCTTGCCACATTGTAGTAATAAAAGTTCCCCAATAACTTCTTAATTTTAACTCCAGATTCAATTTAATGTGGACATTATAAGTGTTAACTGTAAAAGCAAGAGAAATATTCCATATTCAAAGTTTCCTCAGAACTTTGTGGCCTATTATAAGAATGCAGCACAAGACCAGATCTAATAGCTGCCAATAACATTAGGAATAGAGTAGCAGCTTCTACCATGCAATAAATTCTCTCATATATGAATACGATCGAAACTGGACCATAGTGTAAAAGTCTACTATTCAACTAAATTCATTCACTTCTAGGTTTAAGGAAAATTTATTGAAAATAATTGAACTAAATAACATTCTTACCTCTTGCCAACAAAAGACCGAGTCTCGAAAACGGCTCACAGTATTCCATACTCTGATTTATATATGATCACTTTAACAGAATTCTTCTCCATTACCGGAAGTGACTTCATACCAGCTAAATCCGGTGTCTAATTGATTTATGATGTGATAGCATTTTACTCACCCAATCAAAAAACATTCAAGATTTTTAAATCCTTGGTAACTGTTGTCTGAAGTAAAGACAAGTAAATTCTGTTTGCTTGAGAAACTGCGTTATTTTTCTCTTAAGGAATGAAAGTAAACGGATTTTCAATATTTTTCGGGTTTTCGTACTTAACACGAACATTTAATATCCTGTTTTACTGTGATTGTTTACACAGCTTTCTAAAATCCAAAATAAAAAATTGACAGATGTATCGCAAAGATCTAGCAAGCGAATTTTTGATTCAAGACTTCTCTTTCAATTAGCTTAACAGGTTCAGTCATCCATTCAAGACAATTTCAGGTGTGAGATTATTGCGCATGGTAAGGCACCATTCGCCAAGACTTTTGGTACTCTATAAAACAAAACTGCCAATTCCGGTATGCTACTGACTTTCCTAATCAAACACCTAAATTATAAATTACACATGCTTTTCTATGCCAGTTCGAGGATACCGAGTTTTCAATTGAGCGCATTGCTACTGTACTACAAGTTTCCTAAGTCCAAAGAACGTTCTTGAATTTCAACCAGCTATCATTTAGGGGAATGAATATGTAAATGAAACAACTCATTGAATCCCTACCCACGCCCACCCTTTCAAGCTCCTTCCAATTCATATTTTGAAGAGTATGACACACGTCTATTGATAACTACCGGACCATAAATACAGGGATTCTTCCTTTCTCGAACACCCGAAAAGACAGGTAAAGTTACTTCAACACAAGGGTGTGAAACAAGGAAAAACTCTCACAAATAGGCCAACAAATCAGAATAATGACACTAAACTGAACGTGCACGTTCTCTCCTAGACGAGATAATGCTGCAACAAGCTCTAGTTGTGGATATACAAATTAAGGACATTTAAAAGTCAGCTCTAATTTTATAGAGTCCGTTTGTTCTATAAACAACAAATCCTCATTCTTAAGAATGACAGTTTGAACATCTACCTGTGCTGTGAATACTAACGACTAGAGTACTCTGTCGAAATAAAAGTCGCATTAAGCATCGTTCATCACAGCCTACACTCTGCTTTCTTTGCAAAAAGAAAAACTTAACTAGCAGCACTATCTACCTCTCTGTAGTTATAACCGCATACTGTTTCTGCAATAGTTGTCTTCTCGCCCAACGAACAGAACAGCTTTGATATTTAGAAATTATTGTGTCAATGGGAGTCAAATCACGGCATAACTTGCCAATGGAATGCAAAGAGTCACAAAATTTCCTTACATTCGAGAGTATGAAAGGAACGATATGACGCTACAAGTATAACAAAACCTTTAGGCTAAAGTTTTATTACTTAATGTATAGATTAAGTAGGCCTTTTTGATACAACCTGAATTCCTAACATAATATCTATGACCATCTTGCCTTTGCTTCTCTTCACCTAATGCAAAAAACTGTATACTTGCTACATTGTATTTGCCTCACAGTTTTGCTCTCAAGTCTGCTTTTTAGCGGTATTCTGTGCAGCTGGGCTTGCTTAATCAAAAAGATTCCGTACCTTGTATTTTCATCAAGCCATTCTACAACAATGGCAATTTCCTATAATTAATGCAATTCTTAGCCTAGAATATCTCTTCATCTGACAGTAAACCTAACGTCCTCTACAAACAAATGACGATTAAGCCATACCCCTAAGCATCATTACAATCACTTTCTTTCTTCAAACTTAAAATGTATACCATAAAGCTGGGAAAGGCATTAGATCCAATGGACCAGTAAGTCATCACTTCATCTGAACACTTACTGTTTTACTAACATAAGCAAGAGTCCAAATGATAACTCAGAGTCACCTGTAGCTCAAGTTTCAATGTCTGACAAACCATACTTCTTTCTTTTCGTAACAGCGTCCCAACCTGACGGAAAACCCACTTTGGGAGATATCAAACGACTTTGTATCGTCCACTAGATTGTGGTCTATACGTAAGGGATTCGTATTTGATAAGCTCTTCTTTCAACAGCCGTCTTACTTCAGCTCGAGCAATTTGTATTGCTCTTTCTGATAATGATTCAATGTACAAGTGAAGCCTCTTTTCACCTTCTTTAACCTTGCTTCCTGGTGCTACATACGATCCCCTAACTGTAATGCCTGCCTCTGATACCTCACAAACACGTGATATTGTCTCTTTTGAGGTAATCCTCCACCTCGCCTGTTGCGGTAAATCATTTATGTCAATCTCTGACTCGTATTTTTCTAGTTTTTCAGGCTCTCCCTGTCCTTCTTCCTCCTTCTCATTTTCGGGCGCTTTATAATTCAATTTAGCATTGACTTTATCAGCCAACTGCTTTGCTAGACCGATGCCCTTCATTTGCTCCAATGTACCTCCTTGCAATATTTGAGCTGCAGCTTGCTGTGTTTTGTCAGCATTCTGACCTTGGCTGAGTTTTATATTGAGCTTTGCTGCAATACTTGATGCCTTCTTTACCTTGTCTTTATCAACTGCTGCTGGCTGCTGTCCGGCAAGCCCTGGTGCAAGTTGTGGAGGAGCCTTTTTAGGTTTTGAATCAACGAATGCCTTATTCAAATCATCTTCAATCTTTTCCATTGCATTTTCAGCTGCCTCAGCTTCGTCATCTGAGTCTTGAAGACCCAGGGCCCACTTTTGCATCTTCTTCAATTCGTTACTCTTTGCTTCTTCTTCCTCGTTAAACTTAAAGCCTTTCCCACCAAATCCTCGATTTTTATCCTTCTTGATCTTCTTCCCATCTGCCTTCATTTGCTCCGTGTATTCTTGCCATAGCCGTTTAAGTTCCTCGGAAGCAGTTGCTTTGGAAACTTCTAATGCTTTGATAATATCTTGTGCAAGCTTACCTTCGTCTGGGGTTACAAATGTGAATGCAACACCTTTATTACCAGCACGACCTGTACGCCCAACTCTGTGTACGTAATCTTCATAATGATTTGGACAATCATAGTTAACAACCAAATTTAACTGTTTTACATCTAATCCTCTTGCAGCTACAGATGTGGCAACCATGATCTTAACATTTCCGTTCTTAAAGTCAGTGATAGTGCTGTCACGATCAAATTGGTCCATTCCACCATGCAACGAAAGACAAGGATATCCACGTTTAAGAAGATCCTTAAACAACGAATCTGCAGATTCCTGCTTCTCTACAAAAACCAGCACACTGCCCTGGTCTTGGTATAATCCTAGTAATTCCAATAATTTCAAAAACTTATTATCCTCCTCTATAACAACGACATGTTGAGAAATGTCGGAGCAAACAATACTACGCCCACCTACTTCAATTTCAATTGGTGATTTCAACAACTTCCTCGCTAGTGCCTCAAGCTGACGAGGAAATGTTGCTGAGAACATGACTGTCTGACGGTCATCTCTTATATTTGAGATTATTTTTGTTACTTGTGGCTCAAAGCCCATGTCAAACATACGATCTGCTTCATCCAAAACTAAGTATGTACAGCGCCTGCAGTTAGTTACCCGCCCACTATTGGCAGTTAGCATATCAATCATCCTTCCCGGCGTACACACAATGATCTCAGAGCCTTTTTTCAGTTCAGAAATCTGCTCGCTAATCCCACTACCACCATATATGCAAACAGGTGTGAGGTCTAAGGGCTTGCAGAACTTCTTGGCTTCCTTGTGAATCTGTAATGCAAGCTCTCTAGTTGGTGTCATTATGATGGCAATGGGGCCATCACTTTCTTCTAGTGGTGGTTGATCTAGAACATGTCGAAACATTGGAAGCAAGAAAGCCAACGTTTTACCACTGCCTGTCTTAGCAATTCCGATGACATCACGACCAGACATTATTGATGGTATGCCTTGAGCTTGAACAGGCGTCGGCTTCTCATAATTACACTTCTTCAAAACTTCGAGTATCTTCTTATTCACTCCAGATTGCGCCCAAGTCCGGATTGGCTTTGGAACGTCTCTCCCAACAACTCGAATACCACCTAGTTCCTGTCTGTATGCATCCACCTCTTCCTGCTTCATCTTTGCTAAGTCTGGCACTTCTACATAAAAACTCTTCCTAAACGGTCTGTAATAAATTTTCGAATGATCTGCGGCAAGAAGTTCCTTCTTTTTCTTCTGTTTCATTGCAGCAAATGCAGCACCTTCCAGAATATCTTCCTTCTCTTCTTCTTCTGATGAATATTCCATCAGATCTTGATTCTGCTCAATAACTTCCGGTTTATCAGCAGCTGAGACCTCTGACTTCCTCACAACAGTTGTTACGATTGTAGTTGTTTTTCCTTTTGCTTTCGCTGTTTGCCCAAATGAGCTAAATTTCTTTACTTCTTTTTGCACCTCCTTCATATACGCGTCGAGCGGATCTACCTCTTCAGCTTCCTCTCCAGTTTTATTTTCATTGCCATCCATTTGAGCATCATCAACTTCGTCGTCATCATCGTCCTCCAAACTCCACTTTTTCCCTTCTAGCTTTTGTTCATCGTCTTTCTTGTCACTACTTTTCTCTTGCCTTGCCAATCTCCATGCTTCTACTCTCTCTTTTCTCTTCCTCATTTCATCCTCAATATCATCCAACACAACATCTTGCTTTTCTTTACCATCAGATTTCCCCCTATCCTCATGTCGTTTACCTCTGTATTTGTCGTCTTTTGACTGGTCATACCTTTCTCTGTCCCTATCACGATCTCTTTTATCATCACGATGACCATCTCTACTTTTTGTTCTCTCCTTATCTCTGTCCCTCCGATTTCTGTTCTCTTTATCTTTGTCTTTATCTCTACCTTTATCCCTACTTTCCTTATCCCTATCCTTCCCCTCCCTTGCATCCTTTTCTTTCCTTTCTTTTTCCACGTCTCTTGCATCTCTGTCCCTATTACCTCTTTCTTTATGCCTATCTGTATCTCGTCCTTTGCGCTTCTCCTCGTCAGCTTTATCTTTTTCTCTTTTAAGCTCCCCATTTCGTTCCTTGGCAATATCCGACCGCTCTTTACTTTGCATTGAATCTCGATCTTTTCCTTTATCTTTACTTTTATGTTTACTACTTTCTCTGCCGCGTTTATATTCATCATCATCGCTCTCACTTTCATACTCATCGTGGTCCTTTTTCCTTTCCTCCTTTTTTTCTTTCAGTTTTCCCTTTGATTTATCTCTCACCACTTTTTCCTTAACGGGCGATTTACTGTGACTTCTACTGTCACGGTGCCTCTTCTTTTTCTTCTTTTCGAGAGTATCCTCGTCACTTTCATGTTTACTTGCCTTTTTCTTTTTGTATGCTCTCCTTTCAGCTGCAGAAGATTCACCTGATGAGTAAGAACTGGATCTTCTCCGCTTCGTTTTCTTTTCAGGACTAGGACTGTCCCTCGTCTTTTTCTTTGATTTACCTTTTGATCTCTTCTTTTCAGGAGATGTCCTAAGTTGATAAAGAAAGTAGGTTAGACAATCAATTCCCACAAAACAGACTACTTCCGAGCCCAGAATACTAGGAACTGGGTAAAATAACTGGGATGGTTGGGACACCTCCTCATGGAGTGTAAATAGGGCATGCGGGAAAAGCGGTTGGGTGGACTTTTTTCAAAATATATAAATATACATGGGATGGGCGGAATTTATTCCAATTTTTTTAGAACTTGACGCACCAAATGTAGCCTCTGAGTAGATGTTCTTATTATGCGAAAAATATTATTGATCATAAGGTAAACAGCTTCAATTGACACTTGTTTCGTAAAATGGTTCTAGTAAAATTGTTCCTAAGGTGTCCCTAACAAAAGCGCTGGTTACATACCACTCAAAATCTAAACAAAAAGGGTGGCAGGAATAAAGACACTCCGCATGGAATTTTCCGCTAAAAGTAACAAGACAAAACTCATGGTATTAAGTTAGCTGTTTATTCCAGCTTTATAAACGCTTTTAGTACGAAAGATACACTCAACATGAAGTGTAACTGACTGTAAACTGATGCTCTTCTCAAAGTACCATTTGTCGGTAACAACAGTTATCAATATTTTTATAAAACACACAGTCATCACCAATTCCACCGTCAGAATCATACTACACAGAACTGCATTCAAAGCTAAATAGCATGAAAGAAGATCGCTCAGACTTCATCATTTCTAGATTGCGGCTACCACTAAGGTTCTTTTAAAGAAAAGATAAACAATACAAGTAATAAGTCCAAAGACACCACTAGTAACAATAAGATTTCAGTATGCTCAGATGGATTCCAGGTGGTATTAATTCTTTTCTTCAATAGATGAAGATGAGAGATCAACGTTTAGTTCTGATCAATACTATATAGCAAAACACAACAGCTTCCATAGAAAACATAGTCAGACTATGTCTTGGCAGCAAAGACATCTATCTTCCTATAATACTAAACCAGTTTATTGAAAGGTGGTAACTATCACGCATACAAATAATCACCTACTCAAGGTTACTAATTTATATTGGGTAATCATGGAGTAACAATGTGACCACCACACTTTGCAAAGAGCAGGTGAGTAAGAAATAGGAACAATTAAAGTCCACTTTTCACAAGCAGGCTCTTCAAGATAATGGTATGGGGCCAAGTGCAAACTGAAAAAGCGGGAACCCTGGTGACGTCAATATGATATTCAAAAATGACCAAAGGATCATTTGATAGCTTTTGAGGTCCCCTCTCAAGCTCAGAGCCCAGGGCAATCTATCCTTCCCATCCTCTCCTTTTTTGGGGGGCCATACATAAGTGCCTTTCTACTACTTAACTGGATAAAAGACCTGCATGAAGGGCAGGGATGACCTACCATGACATATCAGAGAGAATAGCACTATAACTATTACCCCATTCAGGAATTCATTGGCACATTAATTATATAAATGATAAATATCTTATTTCCTATATTGAACTATTTTATGCAGATAGGAGTGCTGTTAGCAAAAAGTAGCAAATGAATACCATAAATCCTTGAATTAGTCACCTGAGGGCTTATTTATTTTTGATACTTTTTGGCCAGGACTTTATTCAAGCAAGGGGAGGACTATGATGGGAGCACTATATTCAAGGGGGGGGGCTATAAAGTTTCTTGACACATGTTGCATATAAAGCTCATTGTCAAAACACCCTTCTCCATATACTACAGGTACAGTTTAATTAGTCTTTATAAAAGGTCTTTGTCATCATATCAGGTGGGGGCTGATTTGAGGGGGGAGGCCTCTTAACAATTTGATGTTGTAGCATGAAGGCTTATTCAAGGGAGGCTTTTAAGGTTGGAACAATTTAAGGATGTACAGTACTGGAAAAGAAAAATGTAAAACATCCTCATTGTTAGAATGCACTGTCAATAGGGAATAAAAACAACTGAATAATTCTCTTATCACTAACCTTTTTCTAACTAGACTAGTTCTAGCTAGGCTGTACAAGAATTGCCCTAGAGATGTCCCACCTTAGGCTATTCAGCTGTTGGACACATAACACCTAAGGTGTAGTCTAAAATTACATAAACAGTATTTAGCCAAAGCACTGCTCTTGTTGAGCCAAAGAAGTACAAAACTTGGTGACGTTCAGAACTATGCTGTGCAATTTCCAAACCACAGTGCTGGCTATGCCTCACATAACACATGCCCCGATAAACCACCATTCCTCTTTACTATTTTTAGCAGATTATCAATCATATGGCATGACATTAATAGTATTATGCAATGAGATTTGCAGCTTCCATTTATCACAATGATTATTGCTCTATGATCACCTTCAATATCCCCAGAAAAACACATGTCATGCTACCAATAACCATCCTATTAAAAATATTGGGAAAGTGGTAAAAATATGAAGTTTTCCTCTAAGTTCTTGCATTTTCAAAGGATAACATGAACAGTGTTGCAGAAGTGGGGTATTATTTGGGAACTTGGTGTTACCTTGGGAAAGACACACCATACATACATAGGCAAAGATTTAGGTTTAGTCGAGATGAAAGGCAGCATCCAGAGAAATGCTCACAAAATAAATACTTACCCTTAAGTCCTGAATAAGCATTCCCCCTAAATACTTTTTTTCAGGAGAATTGTCCGACCCCACTGCTCTTATTAGGTCTCCACACTTATTACATTAAATTCTCATGTTTTCCGAAAAAGACTGCAAAAAAGCCAAGTTGCTGAGTTTGAACTTCCTTAATCACAATATGAAAGCAGTACCTTAGTTTTATGAATGTTGCAGGCATAACCAAATAATCAGTGAACATTATCATGGTTTTATCACGGTTTTTGTATGCAAACAGGTTTGTACCAATTCATCCGAATTTCCAATTCCCTGGCCTATTCCAACCACCAATTATTTCATTCTGAGAATTCACTGGCCACCAAAGCTTATTATGACTCTCTTTCCCACTAATTTAGAACACTTATTCAGGGCATAATTTGAAAAACTTTGAATGACTTTATGCACACCTTTTTATGGGAGATATTGGACCTACAAATGTCGCTCTATTTTTCTAATATGGTTGTGATAAGTTTTATCAAATTGTTGCCATTTATACAGATGAAGATCACAATAAAATATAAACCAATTGATAGAATCTATACACTAGTTATCTTCTACTCTTAAAACTTGGAGAGACTTCAGCTATCATCTAGCTTTTCAATGGAATCCTACAAGGTATTATCAAGCCCTGCTCAAGCCCATTTGTATGTGGTCATCAATGGTATATATATATATATATATATATATATATATATATATATATATATATATATATATATATATATATATATATATATATATATATATATATATATATATATATATATATATATATATATATATATATATATATATATATATATATATATATTAACTCAGTACTGATGAGGATATTTACCAAAATGTCTATAATTTAAGTAAAGTATATTTCTGATTCGTTCCCTTATACATATCTATATACTATGCGAATATGGCTCTGACTTAGTGATATATATATACATATATATATATATATGTAATGTGCAAAGTTACAGAGCCAGAGTACATCTATATAGACCTACTGAAAAGCAAGCCTAATACTGCTTTTATTCTCTCTCTCTTCCACCCATGATATAAAATATATTCCAATCCACAGTATACATTAACAAAGTATATAAAAATAATATAGGACAACTTAGAAATAAACTTTCTTGAATCATAGATGATTTGATTGGTATCTTCTTTAATACTTTATATAAACATGCATACATAGGCTTCAAAATAAATTCTCCCTTTCTTATACATTCTGACTTTTGTCTTCTTCAGTAAGATAATGAAGATGACAAAGTCAAACAGTTAAGATAGGGAAATTTTTTTAATTTTATATACTGTTTTAATATTTCTTGGTGAATGTAGCTTGTTGAGTTTAAACATAGAAACATATATAATGGTACTAGTATGTCTAGTGGGCCCCAAGGTGCTCAAAGACAAGGTAATACTCTGGTAAACAATGATCATTTTAGACATTTTGTGGCCAAAATTTGTAGAAAACCATACTTTTACAGAGGCACAATGCCAGTGGTGAAAATGAAGGGGAAAAGGCAGAGCATGGCTCCCAAATCCCAAAAATTCTTCAGCATTCCTCTTCCACTTAAGCATCTGAAGGTAGAAACCTAGCAAAAGATAATTGGCCAATGATATATCCTCTGCTAGACATTATGATAAAATTGTGATTTCACCTTAAAATTACTGGACAAGCAAAGAGCGGCAACATACTGTAGTTGGGTTGGTGATGCTCCATGTATCCTTTAGTTTTGTACCTGCCTTTACTAGCATCTATTTACCATAACCCATTTGGCAAGAAATAAAGAGACATATATGTCTCTGAGGCATCATGACTCCAGAATTGCAAGACTGTCCTGAATCACTAGTAAGCCTCTGTACTGGAATCTAGCTTGTGCCTATGCCTTAGTTTTTTCTTGGTGGTGTCAAATGACTTCAACTCAGAATCTACTTTTATAAACCAATGTTGTATACAACGTTGGTAACTAAAATCAATTACTAATGTAACAGGCTGGGGCCAAAAGGACCATCACTAACTATATTTATATACCAATGAATAATATTACAAGAATAGTACGATAAACGTTGCCATGTAAGCAAGACTATATATCAAATATAACTTAAAAGTACTGCCACCTTCACCATCTCCCAAGCATTACGAAATGAACTTTGAAGTGCTTCTAAAATGTTTTAAGAACCTGGGGGTGAAATAATATTGGGAATATGCTCGATTAGAAAATATTTAACAATGTTTGACTCACTCACCGTTTTCTTTCGTCTTCCGAATCAGATAGATCATCGCTAGTGTAAGTTTTCTTCCTGTATCGACGACCTTTTTTCGTCTTCTTTCTATCCTCATCAGAGCTTGTACTCCTGTCTCTTCTCCTGCCCCTCGTCTCTCCGCCCATTTCAAACGAAAACCTCAGCTACAATCGCTATCCTAACTTCTCTACGACTTAGGCCATAGAACATGGGTCTGCGAAGTGAACTGTTCACAACGTATGTTATGCGCAGGCTTTTGTCTCAGTGTTATTGATCTATAATATTCTAAACGAGGCTTTGCAGAAGTATTTTTAACAATTAGCTCTGTTCAATTGCTATCATTTTTTCTTTTTTACTATCATGGCTCTTAAAGCTACGATCCTAGCCAAAATTAGTTGAAACACCAAGGGTTAAGTCACCCTGGAGAACAACATTATTCCTGTTTTACTGCCAGTGGATAACTCTCCTGTTCCTCTTTCCTTACCCCTCCAACCATGAACAATGTTGATTTCTATGTAGGACATGACCATCTACCAGTCATTAGCGAAAAGAACTGTCAAAGCAGAACAATCTCGTCATATTTCAACTTTGAATCAGGGAGAGGGGTGGAGGAGGAGAAAAATTCTGTGACAATGTAATAGGTGTTCCACCAATTTCGGCGAGGATTGTAGCATTCAATAACATATGACGTCAAAGTAAACATCCTTGAACTTGAGTTATGAAATGTTTCTTATTTTATAAAGAAAGATCTTTTCGACAAGTACGGTACTGTATTAGTACCACTACGGCATCTCAAGACTTGGAGAATATTTAAGGGCATTCTGACGGACCAGCCCCTCCATCATTGCTAGGAATCTGAATATAGAAGCTACTATATTCTGAGAGCATCTCAAATGATTGAATGAAAATGAACATGAAATTATCAACACGATGGGGCTATTCTTTACTACCTTAAGGCCAGTATCATGGCACGATACAACAAGTATCAAGGACTTAGATTTCTTGCAATATAGCCAAATTTGGCTGCACAGAAAGATTGATAAGATTTTTAATACGTTCACGTGTTTCACAAATAAAAATAACTCCTCTAGCGCTGCATTTCATATGTTTTGCTTGTAAGGGGTCAGTCATTTATAACTCTGGGTACCTGGGCGGGATAAGAGGTGAGGGTATGAAGCTTTGTGGAGAATTTTTGAAGGGTATGAAACCCCTTAAAGATAAAATATGAAGAAAATCAGCTTAATGATTTGCAGAATTCTATTGATCACTGCATCATACGTATCTATTTGTCAGAATTTCTCCAATAGCAATTTTTTCTCTGATGTAAGTTTTATGTGGTATACTGTGCTGCTTAGTGCTCTTATTAGCAGAAACCTCAGCTATATATTCAAATGAATTTTTAAGCATAAATCAACTTTTCATGAAAACTTTTCTACGCCTTATGCAAAGAAATCCCACAAAGAATGATATTTGCAATATTTTGTAAAAATGTTTTTCTTGCAATACTTCCCAGGAAGTAATTTTGCAGAACACATTTTCTATGTGTGATCTTTTCAAGTAGATGAAAGTGGCAATTGCTACTTTAAAAGTAGCAGTGAAGAAATCTACTCTGAAATCCTTACAGGGTAGATAGTAACTGCTGTGTGAAACGTATTACTTATTTTTCAATGGGGTATAAAAGTTTTTGGAGGAAAATTAAAGGGATATAAGCTTTTGACCATGATGATTATGATTTTGATGATTAATGTTATGATGATGATGATGGTGATGATAATAATGATGATGATGATGATGATGATGATGATGATGATGATGATGATGATGATGATGATGATGATGATGATGATCGTGATGATGATGCTAGCCTATGGTTGGAGACCTCCTCGTGGTGGCAAGCGGGCACAGAGAGACTCTGCCCTTAAGTTGATAGTGATTCATTTCGCGAAGATACAGAATTGGGGCAGATGTTGACGACCTGTGGCAAACTGTCCAACCAGACCCCTTCAGTGAAAGTCAGGCACAGCAGCTTCAGGCTACAGCTCTTATGTTCGGTGAGTCAACTTTTTCACACGGCATGTATTACTGACTTCACATTCCGTGAATCCTCGAATTAGCACCCTGAGGGCTTATTAATATTAACATTTTTTGATGGAAGCTTATAAAATTATAAAGTTATTGTTTTGCATATACAGAAGTTTATTTTCAGATCTCCTTGTGTTCGTGATATGAATAGATTAGTCTAAATATTATCGTCATCCAATACCAAGATCTTGATATTTAATATTTTCGATTCTATATCTCACACTTCTTCATAGACCTGTTCAAGGCTAAATAGTTAACACAGAATTAGTATTATTGTGAAAGTATTCATCAACTTCCTTGATGGGGGCTTATTCCAAAAGAGGACCTTATTAGCACGTTGCATTTGTAGAGTGGGGCTTATTCAAGGACATGCTGTTAAATTACTTTCCTATATTGTGTCTTCAGCAATCTGGTTGAGATGATAAAAGGGGAACAGTTTTATACTTTTATGGTTAGTTTAGTGAAGGAAACCACACTGTGAAATTTTTATAGAGAAAGTTTCATTCGGACACAGTAACGTCTAGGCCTGAAATCAAGGGGACCTGGGGGCACGTTGCTCCAGCTCTAAAGTTTCAGATTTTGAATCAACCCCTTCCCCCACTGAAATAACTTATTCCAATACTTATTCGTTGTTTCAAAATTTTCGCAATTATCAGATTAGTTTTGCTTGGAGACATATTACCATTTATCGTTGCATAGAGAAAGCAAGCACACTTGCCATCACATACTTCTTACTTCAACGAAGGCCGCCAGAGTCTGTTACCTTGCCTATCTCTTGTAATACGGGAAGATTCTGATGAAAGAAACTGACATATCTTCAATGCATGGAAGTCTAGCTTGCAAAAGCTTGGAAACAAATTTTTTTATTTATTTGTTGACTTTAGGTGGAGAAGTTTTATTATTGTACTCGGTTGTATTACCAAGGTTGCTTTGTTCCTTGGCCCGCCAAGTGCTTTTTTGCGGCCCGTCAAAAACTGTTAGGAAGCAAAAATAACTGACATTGTCCTTTCCATAACAGTTAGTCACTACGTGATTTCGTTTTCCAATTGTATGTGTTTCAGTTCAAGTTTCTACTGTTTAATAGTACTTAATATTACTTTAATAGCTGCTTATATACCACTGTATGTCTTGAGGGATATTTGGCAACATACCATGCGGCCCTAGAAAGACTTTGAATTTGTAAATATGGCCCTTGCACTCAAACGTTTGCCCACCCCTGCTCTAGAGGGTAAAATTTAAGAAATGTTCTGCCACGATGGACCCAACCATGGTGGGTCCTCCCTCCTGCTTAACTAGAAGTAGCTATCAGACCTGCCACAACTCCCCAAGCCATATAGCAGAAGTAGTAATGGGTATTCGTAGAGTAACTATCCCCTGTGGCAAACTCCAGATAGCTATGGGTCTTGGCACATCACCCAATTGGGCATGAATTCGGAAAGAAATATCACAGTCCAGCTGAGAAAAGCATTGGTTGCAGCTTTTTAAAATCTAAGATTTCGACACTGTAGCCCACTTCGTAATGTTACAATTGAAAAATAAGTAAGAGCCTTCCCCCAGCTGTAAATAAAGTTAATCGATATTAAGAAAGTTGTGATCTTTAAGTTAAAAGACTGTGGCCATGCATAAGATCCCTTCGACGATGTCCCAGGATCACAGACTCTGTTTGTGGTGGTATCAGTCACTATTGACCAGACTTCAAATATATATAAATATCACAAAGTTGAAGAGATTGAAAAGTAGGGCTTCAAAAGGTACTACATTCAAATGGTTTAAATTCTACTTTACATGGTGAAAGTTAACAAGTACCCTGTTTTTGACTCTCTCCATCGTTCCTATAACGATTGCATTCGAAATTCGTCTCAACACGTATCTTTCCACCTGCCACCATCACCAATCTAACATCAAAAATGGTTCCTATCAACTGGATATACTTATCTGTACTAGATAAAAGCTCGAACCCAAGAAGTTTGCAACGAATGCTAAGTAAACGAATACGGTATCTTACGTATCCTGCTATTGAGGTATGTGTTGATGGTAGCAAGTATGGATGATGTGACAGCCTCCAACTCCATGACATTTTAGAGTGGTTTGTCACACACCAAGGAATTCGGCATGAATTTTAGAAATTGGAAAAACTGCAATCTGTACTTCATTATCCAGATGAAATAAAGAATACTTGTTCACTTGATTATACAATAAAATCCAGCTAAGTTGTACCCCGGATAAGTCTGACTTTCGCTTAGTCGTAGCAATTCTGTTTGTCTGCTCAGCCAAAATACTCCTATAGGAACATGAATTGTTGGGTCCTATAGACTGCAGATGTTCGTTCTGTGACATCCTTCGTTGATCCGTTGTTGTTGCGTATCCTTATTTAACGTGCATAGAACATGGAGGCAGAGAGGAGACTGTGTTGCTGAGTGTACTCAGACTCTACTCTGACTAAACTTTACATTACAAATAACAGTGATATATACATAAACAGAGAACAACCGAAATAATCATGAGTTACGTACAGGAAGGGTTATGTGCTTGTTAGTTTATTGTTGAATTGGCTCATGGTGTGATGATTGCGTACAGAACAACAGAATAGGAATGACCAAGTGTGTGACGACAGGAGTGACGTATGGTGATGTCCCAGGTGTGTGATGTTGTGAATGAGAATGAATGAAAAAGAAGAAAATCGGCATTGACTGAAAAATGGCCTAAGCTACAATGTTTACGTGTCGCTACACTCCGCTTTACCTGCACTGCCTACTCATTTTATTTTTAAATGCAGCATTATTGTTCCAAGGCTTGAAAGTTTTGTTGGGAATAAAGTTTTAAAGGTTTACGAGAGTCGAATGCCCGAGTATTCTGTTTGACCTAAGTTTTTTGATTGAGGAATTTTATTAATTTTCTGTCAAGTCCTCGATTAGCACAGGACAGCGCAAGTGCAAGCTGCACATGTGAACAACATCAGAAAAGTATGAAATATTTAAAAATAAGTTAGCAAAGGAGAAACGCATGCTGTAATCTCACGGAAACATGAATTTCCAAAACAGACGTTGTCTGGATGGATTAAAGGATAATGCACGATTTATGATGAACCAGAGGATTTCAACAAACAGCAGAATTTCAACAGGCTATTGAAGCACTTGCAAAAAATGAAAATTTTTAACCTTTTCAAAACGCTATGGAACGCGTAGTTATCTTTAAGTCCTTACTATGCTCTACAGGAATGGTTGTGTATTTGTTTGCATCAACACTTCAAAGACGACTAGCGCAACCTTGACAAGTAAAACTTCTTGTACTCCTCACGAAAACCCGACGTACTGAGAGGCTCAGGTAACTCAGACACTCATTGACTTGGGCCAATTTCATTTACTGTAAATCCCCCCTCTCAACCTATATAAACCACCCAGAAAAATGCCGACTCTACAGTATTTTTCTAGAAAAAAAATCGAATTTAAATCGTACGACTAACCTCAAGGAAAGTATTAAGTTTATAACTTCATATAAGAATTGTGGGAACTGTCTCTAAAGTGCATTTAGCATTGTATACTGTTTTGAAAAATGTCAATAACATTAGCATAACAGTTAGGCTGGAAAATCTAGCAATTACCTTCTGTTAGCAAATGCATCCTTCTTACTTTTCAACCTTTATCTATTTCTGTAGCTCCCATTTTCTCTTCTTTAAATTGCCTAATTCATTTCGCATGATACATTCCCCATATTCGTAGCATACGAAACGTTTTTGAAGGTAACATTCCCTGAGGGGGCAACTAAGCCTAGTTTTGGACGGGGACGTACCATTTTAATTAAAAACCTGGACCCATAATTTCGCCCAAATTTGAAAAATGGCGACCCATAATTCCTCATATGTTTGAAAATATTTGACCCATAATTCCACAAACAATATGAAAACCATACCCATAAGTGAACTTTTTTCTTCACAAAGAACTTTTGCAATACACAACAATACTATAAAACAACTTTTGTATGTCCTTTGCTCAAAGACTATTTCACAGTAGGTGGCACTGTCTCTGTCTAAGATATCGCACCACTTTTCTGACTTGCCCCCCTTAGCTTCATTTAAGCTCGTAAAGTGCGCACTCATCAGATAGCCAGACCCAGGGGGACTTGGTCTTTCAAGGTAACGTACCCATTGTAGAATTTAGGGTCTTGAATTCTGCAACTTACTACCTCTAATGACAGAAAAAATTCAACTTTATTACCTCTAAGGGTAGAAAAATTTTCGAATTTACTACTGCTAAGTTGCAGAAATTGATATGATTAACTTGCCAGTTTTAAGAAAGTTTGGTGAAATGAATTTCTGCTGTTATGATTCTCTAATGACAGAAACCAACCAGTTTTTACTCTCCTTGCAATATTCAAGCTGAAAAGGAGATCACAAACAATTTCTCATCAACGATTGACCACTGACCATACTGTCATTTGGTTACACTAAGAGAAAGTTCTTCTACCTTTACTTCAAGAGTATTAAATTCATCATGATCATCATCATCATTATAATTTTTAAACTCTGCCTCTATGTACAAAACAATACTTCAATAATAAGACAGAAACACAACAAAAAATGCAGAATTCTTAAGGAGGAACCTCCTAAGTAGATTAACTAACTAGAAGGAGGTCCCCATTTTAGCTTTAGCACACGGGATATTCAAAAATTTGCATTAAAAGTAAACTAAGTCTTAATGCCAGTTCCATTGCAAATAAATTAAACTGTAGTGCAGGCTGAAGTGGATTTACTTACTCTGTTACACAGTTTAGTTTAACAAATACCCACAGACATTGCTTCTACTACCACCCACAAAATCATCAACGTATAGACTTTGAAGTACAGCACTTACAAATTCGGGATCATTGTTATTGCTACTTACGGAAAAAGTTACTACCACTTAGGCAAAAAGTTACTAAAGGGTTTACGGTTTTTCAACATTTTGCAACGGGTACGTCAACTTGAACTACCAAGCCCCCACCCCTGGGTAACCAGATACCAACTCTATAGAGTCCCAAAAGTATCACTGTGTTAGTAGTCTTCAAGCCATTCAGTTTTTGGTATTCAAGTCTGAAGCAGTAGCGTAGCACACGCTGTTCACCTGTAGCGTAAAACTAAGGGCCGCCATGAAGTTTCGTGAAAGCGAGTTTTTGAATGGAAGGATATCTTATGTATTTGATTCAAAGCGTTCTTTAAAATGATTGCAAGGTTCAAATTTCAAATTTGAGTAGCCAAAAAGTTATGGTGCAAAATATTCCTCGTCAATTACATAGTGAACATCTATATCTGTTATAATGTCTTGCATTTATCTTATATCGCAGATAATTAGGATTTAGTTTAGGAGCCCTAATAATCCTAATTATTCTCTTTTAGTCTCAATGTTCTTAAAATGTTTTATTTTGATCCTAAGAATATTCTAAAATCATTCTTAAATGTTCTCATAACAGAGAGTGTGTAACGGATCTGAATGGGCACTCCCCAAAGAGTTGCTATGTCGCATCACAGTGTAATGACTCACAGACCCGATAGGTGTAGCTCACACTTGGTTTGTTTTCTAAAGAACGCTGAAGTCATCAAAAAAGCTAAGCCTTAATGAAGCTTGAGCCTTGCATTATTCTTAAATTACTCTTACAGTTCAGCAAATTTAAACCTTGATCGTTATTTTTTAGAATATATTCTTATATAAAAAGCCTATTACATAAACAAGAAACTTGTTGACGACTGCAGACTCTAATCAGTTTCTGTATGATTAGTGCCCATGCTTCTTATTTCGTCATAATTCACCATCCAATCAGAGTGCTTGTGCATCTAAAAATATAATAGTGGCAGCTTGTATATAAGAGATAGAGAAAAGATCGTGGAAAACGGCGAAAGAAAACTACGGAAAACAGGGAGAAACCAGAACCCACCTTTGAGATCTCCGGAGATATGATATTATAAAGTTTCATCTCCCTGTTTGCTACCTGTCAAGTGCTTAAATCCACGATGGACTCGGAAGACGAAGATTTTTTCTATGGCGAAGAAGATGAGCTTTCTGATGTGTTAGACGATGACTACCTCGGTGATGAAATTGATTCGTCGGAGCCGGCTGCAAAAAGGCCATATGATGATGATTTTCAGTACGACTGCTTGACTCCCGAGTCGATTGTTTCAACTATGAACAAAAGTATTGAAGACGTCAACAGCGTTTTTCAGGTGAGATCAGTCATTGCTGAGGTACTTAGGCCCAGTGCCCTGTGTTATTATGATAATAACAATAAGCACAGGGCGATATCCTGCTAGGGGGCAAAGTCGTGACCAATTTATAGAAATGGCAACATTCTGTAGATGGAAATGTTTATGTAATTCGTGCCTTTGTTTCGCATTGGCCCATAACTATCTCCTATACGGTCTACAGCGAAGTATAGGGGTAGAACAGCATCGAATTAAGGCGCTATTGCAGAAGCTACTGCAGAATCGTACCTCTCCAAGAAAAAGACAGCCTACCCTAACAAACTATACACCGGTCGATAGCTCTCATTGAGAAAATTATGTTGATATCGTCATTTATCCCATAGCTCAAATTTTCGGAGAGCTAGCGAGGGGTAGGGTCAGGGTTAGCTCAATCCATGGTTGTAGAAATATTTGTGAGCCACGCAGAATTCAGTAAGATATTTTAAGGGACAGGCTGTGGATGCTATTTGATAAGACAGATACCAGATCATTGAATTGACCTATGACAAGTATGGGAGTCTGTTAGCCCCTTTTGCTTTTTCCCATGAGTGGTGTTTATTTTTCTACTTAATGATTACTTCCCTTTGTCAATATCTTTACAATATATATCAAAGTAGCTTCATTTAAGTTGTTGCCAGAGCTTTCTTACCAAATTCAGTGACCTTTCCACCATATAGGGGTATCTGACCATTTTCAGACCTGTTTTTAATTTACCTTCACTCCAATTATCACAAGAGTTTTCTGTTTCTTTTTCCAAAAGCAGGTCATACTTCTGTTTTATGCATCTGTTGTTAAAACATGTATCTTTTTTATCTTATCATGAATCCAAGTAATTCACGATGAATATGAAATGTATCATTCAAAGTTATTGTGATGTGCTATTTGCCATGTCAACAAGAATTAGCCTGTGCTTGTAATGGCTTTCTCCATTACGAATTATAATACCTGTAGCTTATTATTTTGCTATTTTTACACTAGCCTTCTACCTCAAATTTTTAAACTTATCTGTGCGGTCACTTGCTCTTATTTTGATACTTATTTTATTTAGCTTAACTGCAAATAATTGCAATTGGGTGGCTTTGAAAGCTAGTGATGTATTAGCCTCTGTAGAAATTTTTCTGTTTACTTTCAATAATATGATCACAATTGTTATTAGTTTTGTTATTTTTTGTTATTCAGTGGAGAGTAATTGCTTACAAGAAACAATCAGAATGAATGGTTTACTAGTATCATTTTGGGTAGATGTTCTTCAAAGTACATAACATTTGTGACATCAATTAGCTATAAGATAACTTTGTTATTTCATCATGATTATCAATATTAGCACACCAAAATATATCCCTCCTTTGTGGACTGAATTAAATAAGTTCAGGTTATGCTTTAAAGAGAGTCAACAAAAGCACCTCTAGTAAATCTTTGACTTTTCTTGTTTTGGACAGTTATTTATCATAATCTTTGCTATTTCACCTGGTAACAGAATGTGGTTCTAAATTTCATGGCTAGATTACTTCAATGATGTTAATACTATCACAGTTTAATCCAGCTTGTTGCCATCAATCACCTGATAAAAGGCAATAGCAAATACCTGGATTCGATGTTCAAAATGAAGAAATACATATATGTATATTCTTTTGAGACAATTCAAGTAGCTGACATCAAGAAGCACATGATGTCATAAGTCAAAGCTTGCACCCTCTCTGACTGAAAGTCATGGATATTTTTAGGAAAATAAGTTTCAGATAAATCTTGCAGTTTTGATTATTGATAACAATAATGCATAACCATCTTCATCACTTATCTGATGAACCTCTGTGTAATAGGAAAGATTACTCGCATAGCTAAATTACAAAATGTCAAGTAGTTAGTTGAAATATCCTTTTAGTTAGACCTGCAGTTTTATCTAAAGTTGCATGCAGAATGATATGATTCTAACAGGATAACTGTTAGCACAGGCTATGCTTGGAAAGGTACTTAATCAAGTGCAAATGCCTATAGTGTGCCTAAAGTTTTGCATAATTTATCAAGCTCCCAAAGTTTGGAAGTCATAGATATGCAATCATAAGGCCTGATTGCATGGACGTTTTCATCCCTAGGGCTGAATTTCAAACCACCTGACTGAGGTGAAATGAATTTGCTATTACATGTGTATTTCAGCCCTGGGTATAAAAAAGCATGTCGTCACTTTTTCACCTCCAGGTATGAGAAAGCATGCCAGGTTATGAATCATTTTCATGGCAATAAGAAAAGTGACTGCTCAATGCAAACTTGCAGCTTAGTTTTTTAATGCAAACTCGATGCAGTTATGAAGCTACCTACATTGCTCAGTTTCCAATTACATGAGCATTCTCCTTTCCAGAATAATGGCAATCATTGCCTTGAAGATTTCACCTTAGTTAGCTCAAGGTGTGATGAAGGTTCAACCCTGGCTTTATTTCATCCCTGGAGTTTATATTTGTCCATATAATTGAAACCTGGAACCAGTAAAGGATTGAGTAGCAAGGTGGGATGGAGTTTCGCCTTGGTCAGATGGGTTGAAATTCAGTCCCATGGTTGAAAACTCCCATGTGGTCATGCCTTTGGAAGGGGTGCAAAACAGAGCCTCTAACCTATTCAAGGGGCTCATTTTTAGAGCAACTTTGTTTTACTCAGTAAGCCCTACTTTGGTTATCATTACCTATGATTGCTGGAATTTCTGCTATCCTTCCTGTGAGAAAGGACATTGTAAATGACCTGGACTGAGCAGGGACTTTCCATGGTGTGCTTGTTGTTTATGACATGACAACCAGCATCATATTGTATTGCCAATATTTGCATCTACCTTTCCTTCCACAGTAATATTTATAAATGTACCTATAATTACAAGGCCAAATGGTATCAAACGTTATCTATCCAAGCTTCTGTTTCCTGCCAATTTCTTTTTGTAAGTCCTGGTAATTCTTCAACATTTCTCTTTCCTTTATGTTTCTTGTTTGAACTTCAGATACTACAGTGTCCATAATTTGTAATAATTTTCTCAGTTATGTACTAGTTCAGTGTCTGATTTCTTCCATTTATCATATTTTCATGGGATTATCCATATTCCTCTGTAGTTTTATGTTTTTCTTTTATTTCATTTTTAGTTCAACATTTTCTTTTGCTCTGTTTCATTTTTCTTACACAGTTGTAAATATTTTCTGCAAAACAAGCTCTGGGCAGGACTTCACCCCCTACTTTGGCACTCCCCTCCCAATATGTAACCAAACATCATTTGAATGATTATACATGTAGATTACTCAGACAAGCAAGTAGTGCTATTTGACAGCTCTTTTGTTAATCTCTAATGCTATGGGAATTTACAATCGACCCATGAAACAGATGAATATGCTACTTTAATGTCTTTCCAGTTTGTTTACAATTATTTTTCTTCCACCACAACGTATCTAATTGTACTATTTTATTTACTATCTGAAGAAACTTTCCTCTATGTCAATTTTTAAATTTATTTTTCTATTCCATTCGCATATTGACTCAATGTTGTTTACCTTTCTTTCTCCAGTAGGTAGCTCTAACAAATAACTTGATGGACTTTTCCCAAGGAATATTACTTTGATGAAATGAATAAGTAGCCCTCAATCCTTCCTTATACTGCATTGTGCATACATACTCTAGTGTTTTCTTCATGGATGAAACCAATTTTTGAGTTAATTTGATCTTGAGTTTTTGCTTTTATTTACTTTTGTTATATATGTATTAAATGTCTTTCAAGCACATTTTTGTGTTTCAGATCCCACCATCTATAGCAAGAATTCTTTTAACCCACTTCAAATGGGACAAGGAGAAGCTTCTTGAACGGTTAGAAACTGTATATACTGTATATATTTATTTACTTTTATGTATATATGTGTCATAGTTATAACTTGAAAAAGATTTACAGTAATATTACATCTCAAATTTTGCTGTATAATAGGGTTGGAAGCTTTACCTTGTTCAAATGATGTTTTTTTCATGTTACCATATTCTTCATCCACCTGTTATGAATAATCACACTTGCATACCTCACATTCACTAATTGGAGTGGGTTTTATGAACTTAAATTTCTGTTGTATTGTTAGATATTTCACTGGTGATCAAGACAAGCTATTTGAAGAAGCACATGTTGTAAATCCGTTAACATTAAAAGATAACTCTTCACACAAGGTTTGCTTGCAATTTGACTATATGACATACAGACACTTCTTAATATAGAACATGACATCTTTTATTTTTACATTTATGCAGCAGTTACTTTGCTCAGGTTTGCAGGATAATGTTCTTTTTGGTAATTTTCCAGTTATCAGTTTTTGTTATAGACACCTCTTGTTGCATAATATATTTTGGGCTAGTTATTTTCAACCGCATTGCATCAGCATTTTCTGTTAACACTTGCATCATTATGTGTTATTGTGATTAGTATTGTGCAGGACACACCCTAGGACAGATTATATGGAGTCTACAAACCAGGAATTTTGATATCTTTAATGTATGTAACCAGGTTGAGATATTAGAAGACCTGTGTTATTTGCTTATAGGGTATGCCTATCCACATGAATGTGTGAAATGATGATTTCTGATTACTCAGACATAGACATGTTAATAAAGGATTACCATAATGATGATGTGAATTTAGGCATTCTTAGTCATAACAAAGAGGTTATTTTAGGGAAATCCCTTGTGATGACATGAAAAGAGTAGGTGCTGGACAAATCACTGTCCAGGCATAATTTTTTGCATGCTTTAGGTGCTCACACTTGATAGAGTGCCTTTCTGGGCAAGGAGTGATAGTGGTGATATTTCATTATTGATAAAACTATAACAGTATTAAGTACAAAGTTTGTGCCAATATTTCAAGTAGTTTTTTTATGAACAATATTGGTACTCATATTTATGTTCATGTCTTGTATGCATGCCATTATCTAAATATCTAGCTATTTACATGATCAGTAATTTGATCAAACAGCATAAAGATGTGGTATTTATGATTTTGGAAGACTTAACTGAGCATTTTTAATGGTTAGAGAATCACTTTTACAGTTTGTGCAAATAGCTTTTAGCAGGTAAATTTGAAGATTTAATCATCAAAAATGTGATAGGTATTCAATCTCTGCAGTTTTTGAATATAAATCTATGAATTCCTGTAAACTCTGAATGAAGAAATAGATAACTTATTGCAGCCGTGCAGTATTACATTTATTTGCTAGTAGTGTTTAAGATCTGTGGTTTTGTTTGAGGTTGGTTTGAAGATTATTTTGAAAGTAGTTATCAGCAGTTGATTGCCAACTGCATCTGCCATCATTTAGCATAAAGTTATGTTTGATGTTCTTTGAAAGTTTTACGCAATCAGTATTTACATGTGCAGAGTTTTTGTGTCCCATTGTACAGCTTGTTCAGTTTATATCTGGAATGATCTTGATTGCAGTTCTTATGTCCCTTGTAGTTAAAACGAAATGCAAGTAGTAGGTCAAAAGTTCAATGTGACATCTGCTTATCACCTGTCCTGCCAGAGGTTTGCTCATTTTACTTTAATTTTGCTCACAGTTATTTTTCTAGATGAAATGCTTCACAGTTGTTCTCAGTCATTCTGTTGATAAGCACAGGCAGACTTTGACAAGCAATTTGCAGAAAAGTAGATGTTTTCAAAACATGTTTGATAGTAATGAATGGTTTTG